>JAXCMH010000243.1:2830837-2854373 GCA_034783755.1 Circaetus cinereus
GCCGGGGCGCCGCGTCCCGGCCTTCCCCCCGCAGGCCCGGCCAGCCCCGGCCCCTCCCTGCCGCCCCCGGGGCTGCGGGGGCAGCAGGGGACTGCCTGCCGCTGGTGGCTGTCCGGCGGAGGCCGGCGGGCACCGCGGAGACGTGCGGCTGTGGAGAGAAAGGAGTTTCTGCCGGCTGTCCCCGCAGGGACCCGCAGCCGCCGGGGGTGTCCCTCACAGCCTGGCGTCGGTGGCGGGCTGCGACACAGTCCTGCCCGGGCGTTCTTGGCAGCCCCCGGGGCAAGAGGCCTGTCAAGCTTCAGGGAGGTCGGCAGTGGCATTTCCAGAGCAGTCCCGTCCCGTTGGCTCTCCTGCTTCCTTCCCTAGGCTGGCGTTCCGGGAGAAAGGAGGACGTCCTCGAAAGCAGGTACCTGTCGGTTGCCTGAAACCAGGTTTCTTCATGCAGGCAGGCTTGTGTACGGACTTAAAATCTGGCAGGTGAGCATGTTGAAGCTGCAGCCTGCCGTTTGGTGACTGCAGGTAGCAGTGAGCTCATAGGAGACCCTAAATTCAGACGGTGGGGGCTGCTCTTTTCCTGCCTTCTTTCACTGACCGTGAAAGCGGTCACTTCCGAGTGGCTACTGCCCTTGCACAGGCTGAGCATCGGCCTGGGAGAGTAATGTGCGCTGTAAAAACCGCTCCTGTTTCACTGCCGTGTGTGGATTTCGTGGTTCAGTGGGAAAAGAGGCTGGTTTTACTGACGGTATTTTGAAATTTTGTTTAAAGCGTTCAACTGAGAAGCTCTAGAGCCTTTGTGGTGGTTTAACCCCAGCCAGCAGCTAAGCCCCGCACGGCCGCTCGCTCGCTGCCCTGCAGTGGGAGGAGGGAGAGAATCGGAAGGGTGAATCAACTCGCGGGTTGGGATAAAGACGGTTTAATCAGTCAAGCAAAAGCTGTGCATGCGAGCAAAGCAAAATCAGGAATTCCTTCACTGCTTCCTATTGTCTGGCAGGTGTTTAATTTGCAGGAAAGCAGGGTCCCATCACGCCTAACAGTTACTTGGGCATGTCCCCCCTTCCTTCTTCTTCCCCCAGTTATATTGCTGAGCGTGACGTCCTATGGTCTGGAATATCCCTTGGGTCAGTTGGGGTCAGCTGTCCCAGCCTTGTGCCCCCCCAGCGTCTTGTGCACCCCCAGCCGACTCCCTGGTGGGGTGGTGTGAGGAGCAGAAAAGGCCTTGACGCTGTGTAAGCACTGCTTTCAGCACAAATCCAAAACGTAGCCCCGTGCAAGCTACTGTGGGGAAAATTAACTCTCCCAGTCAAAACCAGCACAGCGTGGAGCTCTGGACTCAAAGTATGTGCTTATTTCTTGGGCTGTCTGCTGTTAGCAATGTGCCTTTCGCCGGCCTGGCAATCTGGCGCTCAAGTGTGGATGTGGAAAGAGTCTTTGGAAACTCTCCCTAGCAGTAGTTGTTTGTCGTGCTCTTGGGATTTTTTCTCTCTCAAGGTTCCCCTTGCACTGCCACTCCTCTTTCCAATGTGTTTGTGACAAACCTGTCCTGTGGTTTTGAAACAAGAGTGTGCCTCTGCTGCAGGCAGAGGGGCTGAGCAGGACTTTTAGGTTAACTGCTGCTCTCAGTTTCTAGAAGGCACTGTAGTGGCAAGCCTGAGAAATGAGAGTGAAGGGAGAGTGTTTTAGTCTGTGGTACTGCTGGCATGCAAGGCAGAGAAAGGAAAGCGGCCTTTGGGTGTGCAGGGGACAATGAATAGGAGGGTTGTGGGAGGTAACAGTTGTGTGGTAAGCCTCAAATGGGAAGTTTGAGTTAGCAGCCAGCAAAGTAACTAAAGCACAGGGTGCTGAGCAGTCTGGTCAGCTGGGGAAGATGTGAAACAAGTGAAGAGGATGGTCCTTTAGAAGTGAAAAAGAGACTTTCCCTGGGGGTATTGCCCTGGAGGAATCTGCTTGAGTCTGCTAGTCAGGCAGACAGAGATGATGGGCAAGCGCTTTTGCTAGTGGGCAAAACCTTGACCAGCTCACTCGAGGAGCTCTGGAGCTTTTAGTTTGAGAGGGGACTTGGAATCCCGGAGGCTGCGATCTGTAATAATTCCAGAAGTTTGGGCTGCTCTGAAAAAGGAGCTGGAGCTGCTTAGGTTTAAGGGTTGTATTTTTAAGCAGGTGCTTATAGATTGGGTCCTGCTGAAGGAGTGTTCTGTAGGGCTCAAACTTGGTCTGAAACTTTATGAGTTGTTGCTGTCTCAGCCTCTGATAAAAAATTACTAATGATAGTATTCATAAGTATTAATAAAAAAGCAGTGGCTCAGCATAATCTGGCTCCCTGTGTACATCGTTCAAGGCTGTGATCGTCATCAGACAGCAGTTCAAGGTTGATGGCCTCACAGGCTTTTGGAAAGTCTTCTAAACTGTTGAGGTTAAGTCTCTTTTCAGGTGGTGGCACCCATGCAGAAACTAGGACTGAGATCCTTTTGAGCCAGGAAGTATCCCTGCATCAGAGAAACAGGACAGCGTCGTGGCATCCCGAAACCCCTGTTTTCATGCCAGTGAGGTTGCAGCAGGGCTAAAATGCCATAGGCAATGACTCAAGCCTCTGCCTAGAGAGTGGTTTTATGAGTGTGAGTGAATTTGCTTTGGCAATGAGATGTGCAGAGGCGTTGCCAGGGCCTGGGTTTACTCTGGAAGTGACTGTTGTTAGCTGCAGAAGAATTGAAGAGACTGTGCTATGAACACCACGCGAATTAGGCTGTCTCCAGACCTGAAGCTACATTAGATCTCGTGCCACACTAGTCTCCTTTTTCCTTTGGAGGAGTGGGCTGGGTCTTTGAAATTCTGCCGCATGACTTTATTTTGGGATGAATTGAAACGCAGTTGTTTCTTTAGCTTTGCTTATTAGCATTCTGCTGGAATAGTGTCAGATCCGGGAGGATTAACCTTCCTCCTTGTTTTGTTCTCTGTGTTGATTTTGGAGAGGAAGGTGTGTTGTCTGTCTTGTGGTGTCGTGTGGTGTTCAGAAGATGCTTGAAATGTTGCTGTTGTCTGTGACCAAGCTCTTTCCCTCAGCGTAATCCCTTTGGATGGCACTGCCAGTAGTGTGCGTACGTTTCTGAACAGCCTGCAGGTGTTTGATCTCCTGATGGTAGAGAGAGCACTGCATTTGTTTGAGTTTGGCAGCCTGTCATCACCCCTTGCTTTCTTCCATTCTTTCCACCCTCTTCTCCTCATCGCCGCTTCAGCGTCCCTTCCTGAATCGTACTTTTGTGTCCCTGTTGATTCATGAAGACTTCATGACCCCAGCGTAAGTCTTGGGTGGGTGATATCTGTCCTTCTGCTGTGGCGCGCTGTGTAATTCCTTTCATTAACTTGTTCCATATTAAGCAAGGAGAGGGCCTTTCTGAAGAGGAAGGAAAGTTCTCATCTCTGACCGAGTTCTGGCTGGGGCCCCTGAATGTGGAGGATATGAGAATGGCTGCCTGCCAGACCATATACCAGAGAATACTTGCATGCCGTAATTCCTTACACTCCACCGTATTTCCTTGTTTCCAAGTGGCATGTGTGCGACATTTGTTTACTTCTTAACGGGTTCAGCTTTTCTTTGAGACCTTCTCTCTCCCTGTGCATTTTATTGTTGGCCGATACCTAGCAGCAAACAACTTTTGAGAAGCTGGCTTACAAAAGATGTAGTTAATAGTTGGGAACACAGTTTGATGCAGGCAGTACACAACTCCCAGCATCACAGGGCCTAGCTCCAATGCTGTGAAGGCCCGTTCCTCTGGAGGTTTGCACCGTGGAGGGGATTAAGAGACATGTCCTGCCGGTTCCTTCTTTTAGTCCCTTGAGTAGAGTGGCATTGCGATAGGCTGGAAGAGAGAGGTGCTGATTTGAGGGTGCCTTGTCAAAAAACCCAGTCCTAAAGGTTACTGAGGATCGACTGAAAAGATCTGATCTCTCATCCTTCGTATCCTCAGACGCACAAAATACAAATGGGCAGAAAATTGGAAAGGAACAGTCCTTGTGGAAGAATGGATGTTTTTTAAGAACAATAAATTGGGAATTCATCTGCCTGCTAAGCATTTTCTCTGTGCAATGGGAATGATGTTTTGTTGTTGTTTAAACTCTTACAAGGAATGTAGCTCTGTTGCTTTTTGGTTGGGGTGGTACTAAGTCTCTCTGTTTCACAGCGCTCCGGATCTCGACACCACTGAAAGTGCTGTCAAGGAGTTAGAGGTAGGAGATGAAGCAGGTCCACGGGACCTTGGCTGAATGTTAGGCTGAGCAAATCTTTTGTTTGTTATGGGACGGAGGATGTTTTGTCAAATGCAGCATTTCAAGTGCGAGTAATGGGGAACTTCTCTGGAGAGTACGAGGGTGAAAAAAATGACGTAAATGAAAAATGTCATCAACAGGCAGCATTAGCGTAAGTGAGTAATGCTTTTATCAGAAATACTTCAAAGCAGCTACTGACTGTTGAAATTGGACAAATGAAAACTCCTATTTGTTGAGCTAGTTGCACCCCGTGCCTTTCCTGTTCCTGTTCAGATTCGTTCTGCAGTAGCACTTTCCCGTGGTTTCGCTCTCGGCCCCAGACCTGACCACTGCTTTGAACTTCTCAGGCTTGACTAGCTGTCAGACCCTCCTAGTTTTTCAGGAGCTGTGGCAGTACTGGTGAGCTAGCTTGATAGCAGCTAATCTAATGCTCAATTGCACGTGCTTTCCTCATAGCTCTGGAGCTGGGGGAGCCAGTGGATGTTCTTTTAATGACGCCATTACTTTGTGGCCAAGCTTGGTGACAGCTGATGAGTTCTGTTGTTGTCATCTTCTTCCTGGGACAGAAGAAAGCCCCTGCCATTCCTGAGGAAATGAGACCAATATACTGCCTGCTTAAAAATGCTCCTGTTACTTAAGTTTAAACAAATCTTCAGAGTGCAGTAGTAGCATTGTAAATATTATTGAAGAAAATGTGCTGATCTTAACTGATACAGAAAATTATTGGTTAATTTTTTTTTCTTTTTCAATTTTGAAAATACTGAAAGGTATTACTAGAAAAAGTTTCCCATTTATAAAGCAGGAGTTTGTTGGGGCTGAATTACGGTTCCTTTGTAACTGAATTGTGTCAATATTCAGAAAAAGGGGAATATGTTTATTTTTGAAACAGGTCAATACTGCATGTGTTGTGCTGGCAAGGTGGAGGCTTCTTAAATGTAGAACTTCTTAAGTTTAAAAGCACACCTCCAGTTTCCATAGTAACGCTTCTGTGTTAATTCAGGGTTAAGACATTGATTCGCTTCAATTTCTGTGAATCTGTTAGGGCAGCGTGCTCTAAGGTGATGGGAGGGAGCAGGGAGAGGAAGGGGAGGAGGAAAAGCAAAATATCTGGAACCCGCTCTTCCATGATTCCTGCAAACTGTAATGTTAATTTTTTCCCAAGCCTGAAAACTGTACTTGACAGTGGAATTGTGGCTATCTTGTTAATATTCTTCCTTCCTTTCTTGTTTTGGCCTCTCCAGGAAGCGATTCGAGTAATCCTTGGAAATCTTGATGATTTACATCCATTTTCTACAGACCACTTCACTATCTTTCTGTGTACCCTTTCTTTCCTACTTGTAAAAGAAAAGATCCAATGACTTGTAGCTGTTGGGCATTGCTTAATTCGACATTCCTGCCTAGTAGTAGTGTGCAGATCTCTAGCTGGAGCACGACTCCTTTGAGCTTTGCAGTTTTACATTAGCTGAAGATCCTCCTCAGTTGTTGCCTTCACCAGAGAACTGATGTACGTAAAAAGAATGTTTTGCAGTGTTTTCAGATGAACACCCCTGCATTCCAAATCTGATTTAGCCAGAGAAAACGAACGTGTATATATAAAGTCCCAGGAAGCCCACGTAATGCGATTGCAAGGAAAGCTAGTACGTTGTTTCAAAAGGTTAATAAAACGTAAAGCGCTCCTTACAGGTGCAGCAGCGTTGGCCCACTAGTAGAGACGACAGTAGTTTTCTTGTAAGGTACATTAGGATTAAATATTATAGTTGCTGTAGTGTAAAGGGTTAAGAAGAAGTTACTCTCCTGAGGCTGTTGTTGAAGAGAAAAGTAAGTTAGTTGAAGGAGAAGCCTTTTCAGTCCTAAGGTGTGTCAGTTTGTGAATCGGATCAGGCCCTTTGGCATCACCTCCCGTGATTCCGAGTGCCCAGGAGTAATGAACACCCACGTGTTTCCGCCTCCAAGGCATTCCCTTCCAGTCTTGGCAGACTGCGTTATTGCCACCCCTGGTACTAGCAGGCAAGAACGAGATCATCCTCTTTCTCTGTCAGAAGCTGGTACGTATGAGAGCAACTTATTCCTGTTACTGCCAGGAAGAGAAAGTAGCCCAGAGCATCGTCAGAGAGGAGGCACCCAGACAAACGAAGCCTCGCTGTTGGTTTGCTTCACTAAAGCGCAGCCAGTTTTGCCTGCGTGCTTGAGGAGGGTTTGATTCACGAGCTTGTATTTCTAGAACTGGGAAGTCCATCCACCTGCTCAGCCAGCACCGGGCCCTGAGGAGAACTGCAAGCTCAGAGGCCTGGCGTGATGAGTTGTCCTGCAATCTGTGTGTCGGGCTCCTCGCTGTAGCATACCTCTTAGTTAATCACCAGCTGTGGGAGTCCTTGAAGCCAAACTCAAACGAACAATTTCATCCCTTAAAGGAACTGATTGTGTCAGTGTTTCATCTAGGCAAATCTTGGGCTCCATCTCCAGTCCTCAGGATGTTAGTTTCTGCTAGCAAATGGAGTAAAAGTATTCATGTTACCTGTTTCTTCCTGAGATCAGAGGCATGTAAGGAGACTGCTGCCTGGCGTCATCCATTCTTGCATGCATGAGCTCCTAGGTGTGCAAACTGCACCTACAGGAAGGAATGTCTGTAACTGTGGCGTTTGTCATGTCAATTATCTTTTGTCCTCCCATTTTGAACTGTGAAGTGAATGTAATGACGCTACTCCTGTGAATCCTAGTCCTTTTCAGTTTTAAAAAGAATTTTTAAAAGAATTACTTTTTAGTTAGGAAAGCTGATGAGGTTTTATTCACAGGGTTGGGAGAGCCTGGCATGTTGTTTCTTGCGGGAAGATGTCAGGACTGAAGCCAGATAGAGTTAAGGAAACACAACGCTATTAATACAAGCGGCTGATGGGAGAGTGTCACCTGGATGAGTGTTTCTTGTAATGTGTTACTAGTGTTTTTTCACCAAGTTCATACTGACAGATTGTAGGTGCTCCCTTCTGCATATATGTTCAGTGTGGTATGACTTTTGAAGCTTTACAAGAGGACTCCTGCTCCTTTGAAATGTTAGTGCTATGTTCTTAAGTCTTATCAGTTGTTCTCAGATTTGAGTAAATGGGAGAGCGTATCGAAGATGAGATTCAAACATGAGAATGTCCACCTTGTGCCCTATCCCTACATTTGCACTATGTATCTAGAACTCAGCTCTTTTCAGCAAAACGTATCTTGTGGTAAATCAGTATGGATATGTTTGGATAATGTCTGGAAACATCTATGATCTATGTCTTGCTTTTCCCTTTCCCTTCCTCCACTGTGTCTTTGAATTAGCGGGAGCAAAACTGCGTGCGGTATGGCTGTACCATGGATTTGAAATAGAGCATAGCAATGTGTTCTCTTTTGTCCTGTATTGCTTTTTGAAAATGTCTAGAATTTCTCTTTGCCTTTTCACCCACTGCTGACTCTTCAGCTAGTATTTTTATGAAGCAATGCCCAGTGGCTCCCACTCTTCCTTCTTGAATGTCAGTAGCTAGGCTGGAGCCAGTACATATGTATGGAACACGTGTTTTTCTTCCTTGTGCTTGACTACATTTGTTGACATTGAACTTCACACTCTTTGTTTCTGTTTTCCTAAAGAAAGAATGCATTTGTTTTTCTAAATAATGACAGTAATAATGGTAATAATGTCTTTTGTATAATTAGCAGATGTTGTCACCTCCCTAGTGTCTCATTTTGCAGGTTTTCTATGAATTCCCTGAAGAGCCTCAGGCCCCAGCTGAGACCTCTGTGGGACTCTGCATTTAACCTCCTCTGTTGTGAAAACTGAGTGTTTTTTCGTACTGTTTCCTGTTCTGATTATTGGTCCCTGGGAAAGGCTGCTGCTGGTCTTTCTTGTGAGCGCTTAGTAGATGTTGTGGTCTCCTTTATCAAATGGACAAGTAGTCCAAAGCAATTGTCCCCATCCCACTGGCATGTGTTATTCACAGCCAGGAATTCTGAAAGAGCTGTATTTGCAGTTCTTCAGTTTCAAGATATCATATGCAAGTCCAGCATTGTTTCTAAGTCGTTTATCTTGTTCTCAGGAAGTGCGGTGCAATGCAAAAATGTACTTTAAAGTTGGTTAAAGAAAGTCCAGTCACCAAATATTCACCAGATTTTATAATACCTCTGTTACAGGTAAAGAAGTAAACAAGGGCAGTGATGAGCTTGTAAGTTGCATGTGTGGTTCTGTTTTGTGTGTTGTTTTTTTTTTTTAAAAAGTGATATTCCAAGTAGTCTGGAGAAGCAGAATATATATCTAGGCAATGCTGTAGTTCTCCTGTTTCTGGGTGTCAGTCAGGCAGTGTAAGGTGGGACTGAATTCTCACCTAGAACCATCCAAGTTGAGGGAAACCTTCCTGTCAATTCCAGCGGACTTTGAATGAAGTCCTGCCTGAGGACGCGAGAGCCGTGCTGGCTTCAGTTAAATGTGTTTTTGGCAAGTCTGAGCTGAGCTGTCAAATGGTTTCTTCACTGTGAGAGTCTGTATGAGGTCAATAGTGCTGAATAATTAAGTAGTTTCCTAAGTGCTGTATGTGTCCAAAACAACAAAGTTAAGCTTCTTTGGAAAGCTGTTGTTTAGTAAGAGCTCAGGGTGGGTTTGTTTTCAATACAGGTAAGTGTCTGAAGACAGAGCGAATTAGTGAAGGTCTCCTGTTCGAATTCCCCCAGAGAAAACCCCGCTCTCTCTGCTAGCATTACGTTCCTGCTAATTACGTTCCTAGGCCCTCCTCTAAAAATGGAGCAAATAGGATGTCCTGGGAAGCAGTAGTTCTTGTGTAAAACTGTTGAGCCTAATTCTCTGGATGGCCTCTCAGTGCTTACCTTCTGTTTGAATAAGGCAGCTTATCTTTTATTCCTGACTCATTTTTTGGTTTTTGTTGTATAAGCATGGACAATGTTGCGAAATACGGATGTATATTAAGTCTGACTTTTGTTCTAAAATAGAAAAGTGAAAATCAAATTTTATCAATACCAAGTTTGCAATGTTTTGAAGGTCAAGAGAAGAAAAGAAGTGTCAGAAAGTGCTGCAGTGGAAGAAACGGTGAAGAGGAGAAGAGTGGAAGTTGGAGCGGAGGCCTCACGCCCACAGTCAGGTATGGGCAGGTCAGTTGACTACAAAATAGTCTTCCGGGGCACATATCAATGTTTTTGATGTCTCTTGTACCTTCCTCATATTTCATTCCTGTGTAACCCTTTGGCCCATTTGTCTTCTTCCTTCTCTTCCATAGGTGACAGAATCTAAGCAGCATTGCCCACGTTTGGAGAAAAGTTGTCCCGTGCTTTCAGGTTCCCATGCCGTTAACTAGAGCTCTTCCCATCTAACTCCTTTGTGTTAACATTACCTGTAGAATCACAGCGGGATGAGAACTGGGCAGCTTGACAAAGCAGTGCACTGGCTTGCGCACCTGAGGCAGGGACGACAAGGGAGGAACTGGGAACAGTTTTCTAGCTGCCTCCCAGCCTGTTCCTCTGAGTCGGCTGATGACTTCTGCCTCTCGGCTTGAGGCAGAGATCTCTGTCTGTGGCTTTCACAGAACCATTGAGGTTTTCGGGACCTTTGATATCATCGAGTCCAACCCCTCCTGCTCAAGCAGGGTCACCCAGAGCAGGTTGCCCAGGACGTGTCCCCTCAGGTTTTGAGTGGGCTACAAGGGTGGAGACACCACAACTTCTGTGGGCAACCGGTTGCAGTGCTCGACCACAGTTGCAGTCAGAAGGTTTTTTCTTGTGTTCAGCTTTAATTTCATGGTTTGCAGTTAGTGCCCTTTGCCTCTTGTCCCGCCAGAAGGCGCTGCTGAGGAGAGCCCGGTTCCCTCTTCTTCATTCCCTCCCATCAGGTGTACATTGATAAGAGCCCCCTGAGCCTTCTCCAGGCTGAACAGTCCCAGCTCTCCCAGCCTCTCCGCATATGAAAAGTGCTCCAGTCCCTTCATCATCTTTGTGGCCCTTTGCTGGGCTCACCCCAGTGAGTCCCAGTCTTGTCCTGGGGAGCCCAGTCTGGACGGAGCACACAGACTGGCCTCAGCAGCCCTGAGCAGAGGGGAAGGATCACCTCCCTCGAGCTGCTGGCAAAACTCTTCCTAACGCAGCTCAGGGTGTTGTTGGCCGCCTTCAGCACGAGGGTGCAATGCTGGCTCGTGGTGGCTAACTTCAAGCTTAGTTCTTGATTACCTTTCAGAGGCAGGGCCATTATTAGTTATAGTCTGGCAGGCTTCTTTCTTTCATGGAGCGTAGCTTTTAAAAACAGAAGATTCGTGTCTGTACTTAATATTCACAAGTATGTGGCAGAGAGTCCCAGATCCAGCGTTGTGGTTGGACGTGTTTACGCTCACCTTTCCCCTTCCATGGCGACATACAGACCATGTCAAATCATCTCCCTTGTTGCCTTATATTCTACCCAATTCCCAAATATATTTCATGCAGAGATTATAATGGGAGAAGTCTGAAGCCAGTTCTTTTCCTGCTCATGCAGATGTAGTCCTTTCATTCCCCACCCCACCCCCCACCTCCATCAGTTTCTAGTCACAATAAAACTGCTGGACATGAGTGAAGAATGAGACCAGGATCCAGAATGCTTTCTAATCTCTTTTAGCCAAGGCGTGAGTTGTAGATTCATAAAATACAAGGCCAGAAAGGGCTATTTCATGGTCCAGTCTGGCAGTTCTCTCTTAGTCCTGTGTCTTGCCCCAGCAGTTACGCTATTCCAGAAAAGATTAAACCAGTTAATAATTCTAAAGTGTATTCTTGATTTCAAAATTAAACCGGTCAGGCATCAACTTCAAGCCTTCTGTTGTTTTTTTTCCGATTACTCTGTTAGACTGAAGAGCTGAGCATTCAGTCTGAGCATTCCCCCACCCTGGAAGGAGTTTGCCTACTGTAGTCAGACCACTTCTTGATCTTTTTTTTCTTTTTGGACAAGCTCTTTTGCTCGTAAGTCCTCATGGGGCATTTAGATTTGGGTTTTCTTGGGGTGCTATTGAGTGTTGAGCTATCGGAATCTCCAGGCGATGCTGATCAGCTCCAAGAGCGCTATTTTGTGTGTGAAGCCAGGACTGTTTTTCCCCATGTGCATCACTTTGTACCTCTCTGCCATCTTATTGCTCCACGGCCGAGTCTTGTAAGATCTTTCTATGGTTCTTTGCTACCTGCCCTTCTCTTTGTGTCAGTAATCTTGTAGGATTTGCAAGCTTTCTCACCTTGCTGCTCATCCCCCTTTCCCTGTCACGTCACGCTGTTTTTCTCTTTAACTGCTTGTTGGGCTTACTAGAAAAGCAGAAAGCCTAATACTGGAGTGAGTGCCTATTTTCATTTTTTAAATGAGACTTTGAAACATGAGTCCAGATTAAGGGTATCTATCTTGTTGGCTAGAGGGAGGTACTAAAACCCTGCTTTCTAATGAAATACTTGATTAGCCATTTACAAGATTGCTTCCTTTTTGTGACTTTTGGTAAACTCAGTTCTTACCTGTTTGACTTATTTTTAGAACTGGAGCCAAGTGTGTTCGCCATACGAGTAAAGCAAAGCACGGATTTGAAACGGTAAGCTACAGAATATTCAGAAAGAGACAACAGCATCTGCTTAGTCCTAGATTCTTAAAGTGGCAAGCATAAAAATGCCTTCAGGTGACTTTTTTTCCCTTTTCACCTGCATCACCTGCATGGAGACATTTGTGATTCCTGCTCATCAAGCTTAGCCACAGGATGAGTTTTACCAGGAGCCAACACAGGCTTTTCTGACTGTGAAGCTACAAACTCTAGGGGTGAGCTTAGCCTCTCGGAGCTGAACCTGAAGGTTGCCCTGCCTTGTCTTCAAGAGACTCCAGTCCTCTTTTACCTCACATGCTCCTTTGTGCAGAACTCCATGAAGGGCCAACTGTGGGTGCTGACACCTCGACACTGGCTTCGGTGCGAGTACTTGCCACTCCTCACCAGCGTCCTTTCTCTGTGCAGATGGCCTTGCAGGCATCTCCCTCTTCTTGAAACAGTGTCATGTTTTTTCTCGCTATGTCATCAGAAGGCAGATTTACGACAGGATTGTTCCAGAGGGATTGGCAGTTGCTTTCTAAACCCACTGTTCTCCAGAGACCTTGTCAGGAGGGCGAGATTCTTTTTCTTTTAGCCCACAAACTAAAGGGCTGCTCTGACAGAGCTGCTGTTAGGCACACCCTTTAGGTAAGAGGGTCTTCCCTCACGCCCCTGTTCTCCTCCTCCTGGCTGTTGCCCATCCTCCCAGTGCATTTCATCCATTTTCTGGATCCTGATAGCCATTCTGCATTTAATTCAGACCCCTGCCACACTATTGCCTTCCTGGCCGCCTTCCCTCTCCAGCTCTTTGGAGAGAGTCTTCTCCGAGGAGGCAAACTCATTCCTCTTGGGGTTGTCCACAAAGGAAGTTGCCTGGTGGTATAAAAGGAACAGCTGCTTCTCCCACCGTTCCTTGGGAGGTGAACAGTTGCATCAGATGCCCAGGTTTCTGCGTGTTTCTGCATGATGACGTGCTGCCCCCATTTCAGAAACCTTTTGGACCTCTCCACAACTGGCTGAGCCTCTACGCAAATATCGTCTGTGGGCTTGGTGCCTGCTGGCCAGGGCATACTGCCTGCTTGCTGCTGTAGGACTGGTTTCAAAGGGCCAATCTCAGCGTAATTGCTCTGCAGGGATCCCCTGCATATACAGTGGCCTGCAATTTCAGGTGCTGCTAGTTGCATGGTTACCTTCAGCCTGCACAGGTAAGCTCCTGTATTGGAAGAGCCCTCACCTTGTTGTAAGCCCAAAACTTTCTTTCAGAAGAGGGGTTTTTGACAGGTTTCTTGGATTTTCAAGATAGGAAGGAGACTGCCTGGTAACTCCTCAGGAGCATTCAGTACAGAAGAATTTCTCTAAAACAAGCAGGCTGATTTGTCTCCAAAACCTGTATCCCTTTTTTTTCCCCTCAGCTTACCTTTGCAGGATTAGTGACAGGTCTCTCTACACATGCCCTTTCTGGCTTCTTTCCTCAGGTGCTCCAAACACTCTGTTGGTGGGATAAGGTCATCCTCTGAAAGATGCTTTTTTTTATTCCCCGCTTTGCTATAATCGCTGTCCCCAGAATGCCTCCGCTCCTTGTACAGTGGCTGAATTTCCCAAACATTAGGATCCTTGGAAGCTGGAGCTCTGGGTTAGCATGTTGGACCCTGAGAAATGATGTGGTAGGTGGCAGACATCACCGTAACCTCCTATTGTGTTAACTGATGTGGGAGGACATGTCCTGAGCTCTTTCCAGGTAAACTGGAACTATGATGAGTGAATCATCAACTTGGCCAATACCAGTTCAGGTGAGAAGAACCTTCTCCAGAAGAGATGCCTGTGCCACCATGACTCGTACCTGCAATCTGCACTAGTCAGGGCACTGTTACACTGAGAGGGAGCTCCAGACACAAACTGGTGTCTTTATGAATACCAGACCAGATGTCAGGAGCACCACATGAATCCTGAGCAGATGACCTCTCCCTCATGTGCATTTTTAGGAGATCAGAGCCAGGTGCTTCTGTGACATGCCTTCCATTTGGTTTGCTTTCCATTTGTTTTCTTTTGGTATTCAGGATGAGAAGAAAGATCAGGTTTAGGAAAAAACATCTCAGTAGCGCCTGTACTTTCTCAGGATTCTTCTGATCATTCCTCCAGGGCTCTTGTTCAGTTTATGAGCAGTGTATGACTTTGGATCCAAATCCAGCTGGTGTTTTAGAGTGCATCTCGAAAAGGAAAGGGTCTTGTTAAAACGTGAAGGAAATCTGTCTGCTTAGTACACATAGGACTGACTTTGCAGCATCGGCACTCGATTCAGAAGGAGGAGCATGGAAGTGCCGCAGTCGCATGGGTGTTGAATAGATTGCATTTTCAGCTCTCATCCAAATGCCTTCCAGGCCTGCGATTTTGACAGGAGGCTGCTTGGTCAGGATGATTGGAGTTGAGCCTGTGCATCTTTCTGCTTACCAAGAGCACCAGTAGAAGTCCAAGGAAGAAAGAACTGGGAGACGCTCAGCCTGTCACTGCAGATAATTTTCCTACCTTAGTTAATGCTCTGAGACTAAACTGCAAAGATCTCTGGGCATCTGAAGTTTGGAATTTCACGTGAACCTGAGCTTAGTGCAAGAGAAGCACCATCAGGGAGGGATCTATTCTTCTCTTCTCTTATCTCTGTGACAAAGTTGTTTTACTTTCTCCTGAAGAAGCTTACGTGGTGGTTTTGTTGTTTGTGGTCCTTTGTATTGCTGATAGCCTTGCGAATGGGTATTCCTGGCTCACCTCTTGCTTCTGGCACTTTTCACTTTTGTCCCTGCCCTGTTACTCTGCTTCCTATGAGTGTGTCTTAGCAGGGCTGATGTCTAGGGGCCTGTATTGTCCAGCGGCTGTTATTTCCCACAGCACCTCTGTCGATGTTTTTTAAAATCTCTGTCTGTGCCGTAGCTGCTGTTCCTCTTTCACTATCTGCTATATTAAAGTCTAGTCAATGAATTCCAGCTTTATGTTAGGCCTGGGAATGTCCTGAGGAGGGAAGGGCAGAAAGATATTGGTGAAGAAAGTCCTCATAGTAGCAGGAAAGAAAATAAAGTCACAGAACAAGAGAGTAGACCTTGCCTTTTAGTTCTTCAAGCAAGCAAGCAAAGAAACAAAGATCTCCTGTAGAATAGAATTTTACATGGTGTGACAGTTCTTGGGTTCCTTTTCCTTTCAGAATTCCTCCAAAGAAAATGAGCGTGAGTTTAGTCCAGCATCCCTTACTGGGGGCTGTAACCGAGTGAGTTTGTGTAAGTAAGGAATTCCTGGCTTGTTTCATTCGAATTGGTCATATGAAATCGAAAGCTGCAAGGATGACATTGGTATTAGTTTTCCCTTAAAAATGGTGTTTGGTATTTTCCAGCACATGAGACTAGGAATTAGAACCACCATAGAGCGGTAGGTCAGCAATGATTTTGGCTGTAAGCAATTCCCACCCATAGAGCCAGGCTACGTAGCTCTTTCAGAGCTGGGCTGTGAGATGGGAGCCTACCTCCAAACCAGTCTGCACTGTGATTGCTTTGAAAGCTCCCAGGCGTCACGTCAGTCAGAGTCTGGACCCACCTCTCGGTTTCAGGGTCTGCCGTTGGGTCTGCAGGGAGCGTGGAGAGAGCGAGCTTGTGTTTTTGTTCTTGCTGCTGTTTCTTACAGGGGCACCTGTGGGATCTAACCTTGAACAAAGAACAGGAACCGGTCAGGCTGAGGGTGCGGTGCAGCTAGTGCAGCAACTGGACCAAATGGTAAACAAAGGAAACGTGGAGTCAGAAGGAAGAGGTCTCTCCAGGTTCTGGAGAAGGTACTAATACTGCAGCTATGAGCAGATGCAGTCCTGGCTCTGTCCGAGCCTGTGCCTGGTTCTGGCAGTTCAGGTGATTCTACGTTCTCTTGAAGAATGGGTACCTCTTTTCTGTGGTTAAACCAAAGTCTGCCAAGGCAAAGGAGCATTCAGGGGTGTCCTTTTGTCTTGTGGTAAGGTGCAACATTCCCAGGAAATGTTCCTCTTCTGAGCTGTCTTTGGGGAAAAAACTCCTCCCGGGGGGAGTGGGGGGTGTGTGTGGTTACTGACCTCAGTCACAGCCCTCATAGGATGTGGCTTTTATCAGCTGCGGAGTGCCATCTCCAGCCCGGTTTCTAAAGGACTTTTACACAGTCCCCCTTCTCGCGGGGCCTTCCTGGGAGGGACCTTCAGTCCCCTTAAGGCAAGTATGGCCTTTATTTGGCCGCTTAGCAACTGTGGCCTTTGTAACGTTGACTCCCAAAGACACCATTTTAAACCAAAATGAAAGTAGCCCTGCCAACAGTTGCTGGGCATTGCTGACTAAAGGAGTGCTCTAAAGCTGTCGAAACAAGAGTGGTCTGTTCACTGCACAGCACGTGTTGAACGTCGGCAGTAACTGTTTGATAGGTGGGTTAGTTTTGGAAGGAATAAAACTCCTTGTTAATCATAATGTATGCCAGTCCCCTTAACTATTGAGACTCGACCGTTACAGCACAGGTTGTTCTTTACGTTTCCTCTACTTTTTCGGTCTTCCTCTGTATTATTTTGTGCTGGGGTTGTGTCTTTCTGGTGGACAGAAATTACCTTGTTGTTACAATTCTCAGAGAAGTACTTTAAGTATAATGTGGGTTTTGTTGTTGTTGTTGTTGTTTCCCCAGCATAATCTTCTTGCCACTACAGCATCTCTTTGTTGGAAAGAACTGACCTGGAAGTACTAATGGTTGTGGAAAGGTAAACTTGTAGCATGAATGTCGGGTTGTATTGTTTCTTTTGTAATTCAGCTTTTCACATTGCTTGTCTCTGCTATTAAATGCTTTGAAATGAAATTCTACTTTGTTTATATTTTCAAATTAAAGTACTGAAGCTGTTGGGTTAGAATGTCTTTTTCTTTACAACCTAGAGGTTTTGGAAAAAGAGCAACAAGCTTTATGATTTTGATCCTTGAGTGTTATAAATCGGGAATTTTACATTTGAAAATCATTATATGAGACTCTAGTAAAACAAGCATCAGCTTGGAACTGTGTGTTATTTTAATCAGTCTTCCCCTGGCAGAAAACACTCCTTCCCTCCAAGAAGAAGAAGTAGAGGTTTCTAGTATTGGATGGACTGCTGCCCTATGCTTCACAGCATTAAAAAGGTCAGAATTGGTGAAAATGTTTTGGATTAGATTTTACCACTCTGCTACAAGTTGTGTAATTATTTATGCCTTTGAGAGGTAGTGGGATGAAGCTGGAAGTTAAGATTTCAGATGTGCCTAGGGCATGCTCAGGCAGCTTTTTGCCATCACGCTAGCGCATTTGCAATAAACCATCATTCTTCAGCCCTCTCCTGAGCTGAGGCACCGTCAGCACGTACATGCACAATGCTGGTCTAACACATAACACTGTGTTACTGGGTGTTACTTTAGCGGTAGCGACGTGTGGCCGTCTGACGGGGTAATGTGTCTGGCAGAATGAGGCGATGCTCTAAATGAGTCAGATAATGCAACATGGGGTCTGTTTGGCTTGTTCCCACCATGGTGCATGGATTATCCACCCTATATGCCTCTGTATTCATTCCCGGACTCCCATCAGCAGTGAAAGAATGCTTTCCCTCCAAGAAGAAATGGGGTTGAGAAACTGGTTCCATTTATGCCGTTCTCCTTAGGCCTGTCCCACAAACCGTGGTACAGGCGGAGTGCACCAGGGTTTGGTCCCTTCTGCTGGGGGGCTGTACAATGAGATGGACAGCGGTGAGGACCAGGGAATGGATAGAGAGTTGACCAGATGGAGAACAAGCCATAAATAAGGGAAGATATCCATGAGTGGATCTTCTTTAGCACTGGTTCTGTCAGGAGGAGGATGTCCCACTTCCCTGATCTTAGATGCAGCTGCATAAGAAAGGGCCTTTACCCTGCAAGAGC
Organism: Circaetus cinereus; assembly: GCA_034783755.1. Taxonomy (NCBI): domain Eukaryota; kingdom Metazoa; phylum Chordata; class Aves; order Accipitriformes; family Accipitridae; genus Circaetus; species Circaetus cinereus. The sequence goes on from JAXCMH010000243.1 coordinate 2,848,554, forward strand.
TGGGCTGGCTGAGGCTACAACCTACACACAAAGACATTTTGATGTCTCAGTCCGGAAAATGCCATTGCAGAATTATGGGCAAGATGTGCATCCATTTTGGAAAATCATTTTAGACGATAAAGAACATGGGTTAATGAAATCTAAACAAAAATGGTTTTTATTTTAACTGGGATAGGTGTTCTTTTAACTTTGAGAAAGCACCTTGTTCTTTAAAGCAGTGGCTGCTCTCTAAAAGAAAAGGGAAAGGTACTTCAAAAAGAACAAGCAGAAACAAGCCCGCTCTTCCCTCTCTTCCCCATGGCATCCCATAAACGCTGGAAAAAGCCACACGCTTGCTTCTGTTGTCCTAAAAGCGGATTCGGTACACGGTGTGCAAGAGAACAATCTCACACAGGCGGGAGAGATACTGTTTTATTCTGCGCAGGGTGCTCCGTGGACTTTGCACAAATCAAGCACGCCAGATTCATCAGTTGCATCCCTTGTATACAGTAACAATTGCATCTAATTTATTAAACTGCTCCTACCTAATACATATTCAAACTATCTGATGCATGTGCGTAGCGTTACGTAACCCTGACGCATCAGATGCCTTCTCCGCACGCGTGGGGGTCTCACCTGGTCTTTGGTGGTCTTTTGAGGGGGTATCCCCTCCTCGCTTTGACCGCTCAGTCGCTCTGTATCGGGTCAGCGGTTCATTTTCCTGCCAAGAGGGACGCACCATCCATGAGGAAGAACAGAAAGGATCAGCATTGGTGCTCCAGGTGAGGCACCATTAAACAGGAAGACTAGAAAAGATCAGACTGATCTTGGCTAACTGGCTAAATTTAAAACAGGACTTTCTAATCTACCACAGGGTTTTCTGTATCTGACATCACTTCCAGCGGTACCTGGGCTCGTGGCACCGGTGCCGTATTGTTGGCACTGGTGACTGTGGACCTTGATGCTCCTAGCTGCTGAAGTCAGCGTGATCAGGCCGGAGAGCTCGTGGGTGAGGGAAGTCGGAACTGGAAAAGGCTTCTCCGTTTTTCCTCCTCCCGCAGGATGTTTTTGTGCTACTTACCCGCTCCCTCCCCAAAAGGGGGATCTCCTCTGCCCTGGTGCTGCTTGTCCTGCTGCTGGCTTTGCTTTATTAGCCATTTACTTTCTTGGAGATAAGTTTGTATCAAAATACTATATAGACACCCGGTGCTCCTCCGATTGATGGTTGCTGTTACCGCTTGTTGGCAACTACAGCGGCAGTAGCTCGAGAGAGAGCGAGCTACCTAGCTACAGAGTTCCCCCCCCCGCACGTACACACACACGGACACTTGCTTTTTGAATCCCGGGCCCACTTGCTCGCGGGGACCTTGCGGCCCTGGCGGCAATCTGTGGCAGAGCGGAGCGGTTCAGGGGAGGAAGCCCCCGTGGCCGTGTGTCGCAGGGGAGGCGAGGGACCCCCTTTTGTCTGCCGCCTTGCCCCCCCCCGCCGGCCGGGGAGCCCTTCGGGTCTGGCCCCCGGCCGAGGAGGACAGCAGGAGGGCGCCGGGTTTCTTCTGCCTGGGGAAGGAGGGGGCGGCCGAGGGGGATGCGATGCCGTCCCCCAGCGCCTGGAGGGGGGGCGACACCCCCCCGTCCCCGCCGGGGCAGCTCCCCAGGGCTTTGTGCGTGACGCCGCTGTCAGTCAGTCACCCGCTGTGAGGGCAGCGCTGTCAGTCAGTCCCGGTGCCCCGGGGCGGACCAAAGGGGGTCCTCCCGTGCCCCCGCCACAGGGGGGTCGCCGCCAGGACAGAGCCGGCCCCAGCCCAGCCCTGGAGCTCTCCCGATGCCCTTCCCGGGCACCAGCGCAGCCTGCCGGGACAAGGGGGACCCGAGGACGGACGGAGTGGCGGGTGGCTCCCGGCGGAGAGAGCTTCCTCCGGAGGAGAACCCTCGTCTCCGGGAGCTTCCTTGGAGCAGCCTGGGGCCGCTGCCCGGCTGTCACTGCAACTGGCAGTCGGTCGCCGAGGCGAGCTGCCCCGGAGCCGGCCCGGCCCGCAGCGGAGCGCCAGGTCTCGGCGCCCGGGGCTCTCCCGAGGCAGGGACACGCCGGGGCAGCGGAGATCCCCGCCGGCAGCCGCCGCGAGGCCCGGGCGTTGCCAGGGCAACGGGCAACGGCGGGAGGTTTGAAGGCGCTGGCACGGAAAGGAGCGCTCCGCCGCCGAGGGGAGCCGCTCCGGAGCCGGCCCGGCCCCCAGCGCAGCGCAGCGCAGCGGAGCGGAGCGGAGCGGCAGGTCTCGGCCCGGGGGCCGCGCCACCCCCACCCCTTTCCGAAGCGGCCTGGGGAGCGCCGCGGCCAGAGCGGGCAAAGAGAGCCGGGGGCGGCAGTTTTGGCAGGGAAGGGCGGCGTGCCCCTGCCCGCTCCAGAGGGGAGTTCGGCCGGGGGCCATCACCCGCGCCGAAGGAGCCTAGCGCCGGTAGCCCCCCGCAGAAAGCCGCGTCCTCTGCGCTCGCCAGAAGGGATGTGGCGACCCAGAGAGAGCTCCCAGAAAGCACGCAGCCTCAGGCCTCGGGCGGCAGGGCGTGCCAGAGCCTGGCCCTGGGAAGGGATGGCAGGAGCGGGAACAGCCCTGTGAGCTGGGGCCGAGCGGACGATCTGCTCAGCCCGCTGGCAGAGCTCCAGGAGGCAGCAGGAAGGTGAAGGCGCAGCAGGGACTCTGAGAGAGGCTGCTGGAACCGTGCTCTGCCCTCCCCGAGACAGAAACGGGCGCCAGAAACACCCGAGAGCCAGGGGACCCTGGATCCTCCCACCCCCAGGGGAAGGGAAGGGAAGGGAAGGGAAGGGAAGGGAAGGGAAGGGAAGGGAAGGGAAGGGAAGGGAAGGGAAGGGAAGGNGGAAGGGAAGGGAAGGAGAGGGAAGGAAAGAAAAGGTGAGGAGAGGAGAGGAGAGGAGAGGAGAGGAGAGGAAGAGGCCAGGCTGGGGGTGGCAGGTGAACCCCCTCCTCACCTTCCCAGGTGCCTCTCAACAAGAGGCATGAGGCTCCGGAGGTGGAAGGCCAGTCCAGGGAGCTCGGGCCAGCTACGCCAGAGGTGTTGTCATGGTCAGAAAGGCCTACCCCCGTATCACGACCGCCTCCCCGAGGAAGCAAAGACGGCTTAGGGGTGTGGGTGACTCCCTTCTGAGGGGAACAGAGGGTCTGAGATGCCGGACAGAGCCTCCTCTTAGGGAAGCCTGCTGCCTCCCTGGGGCCTGGGTTCAGGGCAGCGCTGGGAAACTTCCTAGCCTGGGACGGCCCTCGGGCTATTGCCTGCTACTGCTGTTCCACCTGGGTGGCGACGAAGCTGCAACGCGTGGTCCAAGGGCGATCAAAAGAGACTTTGGGGCCTTGGGATGGTTGGGAAGGGGATCTGGAACACGGGTTATTTTTCCCTCTCTCCTTCCAGTTGCGGGCAGCGACACTGGAAGAAAGAGACAGACCCGGTCTGTTAATACGTGGGTCGTGGCTAGTGTCACCGCCAGAGTTTTGGGTTTTTTGATAATGGGGTGGCTGGCACGGCCCCAGGCCTGGTGGTGGCAGATGGGATTCGCCTTTCTCAAAGGGGGAAGGGGCTCTTGGCTCACGAGCTAGCTTTAACCTACACTCGAAGGGGTGTTACGGAGGCACGCACAATCAAATCCAACAGGTGTTAAAGCTCAGATTTATTCTTTAGTAAAAAGTTAGTTAGAACTCCAGTAACATTTTGTAAACCACAGGCTCGATGTAAGGGGAATTAATACTACACAGCCGACTTAAGAATTCTTAAGATTTAAAATGATGACTCAAAATGTGCATATCACTCACCTGAAAGATGAGGGCTCTCTACCTTGAGGAGTTACCTCGGGTGGCATCCCGACCCAAGGGGGAGTCGCTGACTGCAGATCCACTGCTCTGGGGAGGACTGATTCCAAAATGTCCTCCGGCGGGACCCTCTTTATACCCTTGTCAAATCTGATCTGTGGTCATTTTACTCTCCATTGGCCAAAAGGTCACTTCAGTGTACCTGGTGCATCTCGATTGGTAAGTTCAATTTTCAACCTGCAGCCTCTAGGGTTTGGGTTTTTTTCTCTCTTCTCCCTGCCTGGAGAAGTTTTGTTTCCTGGAGGCAGGGTGCGTGAGTGTGTGTGTGTGTACATACTGCCACAAGGGGGAGGGGGATAATATCAGGCTCGCCCTTGACAAGCTGTGGGGTGACATGCCAAGGTTAGAGGGACAGGGTGCTAGTGAGGACCCTCAGCCTGTTGCTCAAAGACGTGCAGGGTACACTGGAACACACTTGTGAAGTCTTAAGAGAGATGAGCCAGGGGCTCCTGAGGTAATGGGAGCCAAGAGGGAAACAACAGAGAAATCATAGAATCATAGAATGGTTTGGGTTGGAAGGGACCTTTAAAGGTCATCTCGTCCAACGCCCCTGCAATAAGCAGGGACATCTTCAACTAGATCAGGTTGCTCAGAGCCCCGTCCAACCTGGCCTTGAACGTTTCCAGGGATGGGGCATCTAGCTACCACCTCTCTGGGCAGCCTGTGCCAGTGTCTCACCACCTTCACTGTAAAAAAATGTCTCCCTTAGAGCTAGCCTAAATCTACCCTCTTTTAGTGTAAAACCATTCCCTCTTGTCCTATCGCTACAGGTGCTGCTGCAAAGTCTGTCCCTGTCTTTCATATAAGCGCCCTTTAAAGTACTGAAAGGCTGCAGTAAGGTCTCCCTGGAGCCTTCTCTTCTCCAGGCTAAACAACCCCCAACTCTCTCAGCCTTTCCTCACAGGAGAGGTGCTCCTCCCTCTGATCATTTTTCTGGCCCTCCTCCGGACCCGCTCCACCAGGACCATGTCTTTCTTTTGCCGGGGACTCCAAAGCTGGATGCAGTATGCCAGGTGGGGTCTCACCACAGCAGAGTAGAGGGGCTGAATCCCCTCCCTCGACCTGCCAGCCATGCTTCTTTTGATGTGGCCCAGGATACGGTTGGCTTTCTGGATTGCAACGGCACATTGTCAGCTCACGTCCAGCTCTTCATCCACCAAGTCGTGCACAGGGCTGCTCTCAATCCCTTCAAACCCCAGCCTGTACTGATACCGGAGATTGCACCAAACTAGGTGCAGTACCATGGCCCTGGCCTTGTTGAACTTGGTAAGATAAACATAGGCCCACTTCTGCAGCCTGTCCGGAGAGGTGGGTGGATCCTGGAGGGCAGAGCTTCCTCAAAAGGAGAAAAATCATGTTGGGTAGCTGCCTTGGAGGAGTCTGGCTGTGACCCAAGATCTTCGGTACTTAAAGCAGATGCCAAAAGACTCTGGGAGATACGTGGGAGGAGTCTTGGGTCGATCCCGGAGAAGAGAACTTCCTCCAAAGGACAAAAACCATCTTGGGTAGCTGCCTTGGAGAAGTCTGGGGCTGATACCTGGGATCTCAGGACCCTAAAAGAGATGTCAAAAGCCTCTGGGAGTTACTGGGAGGAGTAACAGGTGGATCCTGGGTGGGACAGCTTCCTCCAAAAAAGGAAAAACCTCAAGGGTAGCTTCCTTGGAGGAGTCTGGGGCTGCTACCTGAGATTTTAGGTACGTAAAGCAGAGGTCAAAAGACTCTGGGAGATGCCTGGGAGGAGTCTTGGGTCGATCCTGGAGAGGACAGCTTCCTCCAAAAAAGGAAAAACCTCAAGGGTATCTTCCTTGGAGGAGTCTGGGGCTGCTACCTGAGATTTTAGGTAGGTAAAGCAGAGGACAAAAGACTCTAGGAGATGCCTGGGAGGAGTCTCAGGTGGCTGTTGGAGTTGACAGATTTAGCTAAAGGAGAAAAAATATATGCAATAGTTGCGCCAGCTATAACTGGT
>JAXCMH010000271.1:847-14291 GCA_034783755.1 Circaetus cinereus
TAAGTGGGATTTCATGGTGCACAGGACTTCTCTATAGAGGTTTTTTATGCAGACCATAAATCAGCTTGGTAATTCTCTTCCTTAGCAGATTTCCTTGTAGTGTTTGATCTTTGCTAAAAATAAAAAGTGCCTGGGCACTTGAATATGTTGTGAGAAGTACAGCTTTTCTCTGTTTAGGAGTGAATTTAATCTTGTAGTTGACTCTAGCAAATCCTGATTTTGAAGTATTATGTTTCAGAGAATTACACACTTCTCACTTCATCTTCATTTCTGCTGAACAACACAATGTGCTGTACCTGACAGCACTGCGTAGATTGCATGCACCACTCAAGACATCCGTAATATCCAAACTATTTGGGTAGTTTACAAGGCAAGCTTATACTTTGTTTGGCATTTTTGAGCAATTAGGAACTCTTATTTAAAAAATATTGATTCTGAAATAAGACAAATACCTTCTTTGAAATACAAAAATACAGAAAAGAAGCTAGTGTAAGAAATGAGAGTCTGTGTACATGGCTTCCACAGAGCACCTCAAAGATTATATAGAACAAAAAAATGCACGAGAACTCAATGAGCAAAAAGCTTTATCCAGCAAAGATCACCTCTTTTTTTTTTGAGCAAAAGACACACTTCCCATGCACCTAAATAAAGCCTATTTTCTCTGATAGAAGCATGCAATATGGCTTATGATGTAATACTTACTTTAAGTCTAAGCTGTACTATGCTGTGCTCCTTTGGGCTTGTAGTATTCTTCTGAAAGCTGGCCCTCCACATCAAAGAAGCAGGCTGTGTAATCTGTTTTCTCCCCAAATGTAGACCAAAATCACTGTCATAAATACAGTCTGAACGAAACTAGTGGAGGGATTTGTTAGAATCATGATGGGCCAGAAATTAGCCCCTACTTACTAATGAGTTACTGTATTTCAATTGTCCTATGCTGTCTGAGAAGCAGGTAAGTGTTAGAGCACTTTCCCAGGGAATAAAACTGCCCCTCTCCAATTCTTTCCGAGGGTCCCCTAAGTAAAATGCTGCATCCTCCAGAACAATCCGTGCTAAGCAGCAATTTGTGCACACAATCAGCACCACTAGTCTGCAGTCTCACGTCTTTCACTGAACTGTGAAATACAGTATAGTGTTAAGTTTTTGTTGCTAACCCTCTTTTGACATACCAGTGGGCAAATAAAAGCCCTTCAAAAAAGTCTTAGCCCGTTCTCTTGATCCGAGGAAAGACTCACCTTGTGAAAAACTATTCAAGATCACTGTTTCACAGATCACCCATTTCCATGTCTCCTGGGAAGGCAGATACTGTTCAGTGTACAGGTGTGCTGGGACTCATCTGCATGTTCTTAGGTCCCAGGAGTCTTTCTGTATGATGGATCAGAAATTTAGCACGTTGAAGTTTGATACTGAAACTGAAGAGTTAGGTAATACAAACATAATTGTTTTCCTGACAGATCTCCTCAAGGGCATCACAGCCTGGAGTCCCGGGAGCTGTGAAACAAAGCGAGGAGTCTGCATTGTTTCAGTTTGCTGAGGTATAATGGCTGAAGTATGGTGGGGGAGGATGGGGGGAAGCAAGGCACCAGTAAGAGTTGTCACAGAATGGCTAAGCACCCTGTCTGATAAGGGATTCCCATCAGTAGATGTTTACCTTCATGGCAGCATTATGTTCAGAAAATCGGGGCTGTGTGGGGGGGAATAACCAGTGATTGGACGAGATGTTGGCCAGTTCTACCAGCTGTAGCATACACAAAGGACACTGGGCTTGTGAACATTACCTGGCCTTCCACACAAAAGGCCCACTGCAGATGTTTTTTTTCCAAAGGGCCTTCCAATTTGAATCTAGGAAAACAACAAATAAAAGGCATTCTGAAATGACACTCTGCACTGCCTGTGGAAGAGGCTGCAGCAGTGCAAAATGGCAACTGCCCTAGAGGCAGGGATCCTGTGAAAAATAAACTTGCAGGTCAAAGGAAGCTTATCCCAACAGCTGCAAGGATAGGTAGCAGCATCGTTAGGTGGTGACTTCTAAAGCCTATAAATTACCCTTAATTATATAAGTTCTCCTCCTTTCTCCATGGATTGAAAATGTGGAGTTCTTAAAGATTGCTTTGAAGAATGTCTTCTCCCAAATGTTTAGTGTGCCTCTAGGAACTGGTTTTCCACACCTATACTCTTCTTGCCCATTTGGGGGAGTCTGGTACTGCTTACAGAACCAGCTAGGCTAAATGGATCTTCAGGGTGTGTCTGAGAAGACTGGGAGTGGAGCTGGTGCTAGCATGGAGGAGCGTAACGAGATGAGAAGATACCCAGTTTGTCCTTCCACGTACTTGCAGAGGTTTGACTCCATACAAGATGCTTCCTTCTGTTAAATCTTAAGGTAATTGTGTACTGTGTGTTTTTAGCTTGGCTAGGATGGGCCTTGTATTAGTTGGGAGGTTCAGTGAAGAGAAAAACAATTTACTGATTGAGGTGCCATAAAATACCTGAATGCATTACTGCCTTTAGTAAGCTAAATTATGGTAAGCAATTTGCAGTAGGCTGCTGTCAGCAATGTACAGTGCTACAAAAGAAAAGAGGGAGGGAGGCAGCATAGTTATTTAGCCAGTAGCCAAGTAGACCTGTGAAGAAACGTGGAGTGTGCTGTGGTCTGATGTGCCTGGAGACTTTTGGCAGCCGTCCCAACTCGGTTCTGGTTGTGGCTGTGTGTTCTTCATAGGTTCCCTTCCTCTTCGCTGCCTTTGCGGCAGGGTGAGTAAGATTGCCTCTTTGTGAAGACAGCGATCCCACTGAGTAGATTTGTCATTTAAAATGGACACCTTTACCCCTGGAGTACAAGTCCCCTGTCACTCAGAAACAGCTTGTTATATGTAGATGTAGCATGGGACTCTTTCTTCCCCTTACAGCCTCGGCTAGCCTGTCATTTGTTTGTGTGTCCCAAGTGCTACAGTTGTCCATTAAAGCTGTTGAGGATGTGGCTAATGAGGTCTGCCCAGTGGCTTGCCACAACAGGTGATGAAAATGTCAAGAGTAAGAATTGTTGGGTCCTGCTGGTGCGCAGGCAAGTGCACTGTTCTTCCAAGATGATATGACATCCTTGTAAGAGGTTGTTGGTTTTTCTTTGTCATTTTGGAGTGTTGCAAGTTATGCTCTTGGCTTTCTCATTCTGCTCTGATCTTGCAGATGCTTGGTCCTTCTTTTGTCCTTCCCATTTGTACCTTTATGGAAAGCCCTTATATAGGCCAGTGATTTCTGAGCAGTGGGCTGTGTTCCTTAGCGCGGTGGCTGTTGGCAAGCTGTCTGCTCCCATGGGCTGGTTGCTGTCCTCCTCCTTGCCACGCGAGGGAAACGGAGCAGATGGGAGCCCTTGCTCTCTTGGTCTTACTGGATGTGTGTTTGGCAAGTGCAAACAGATGGTGACGACTGCTTTGTTGAGAAGAAACAAGAGTACCTCTTGGATTTACTTAGCTAAAGTCTCATCCGTTATTAAACAAAGAAAATGCTTCTGGAGAGTGGAAGCAATAAAATTGCTCGTTTAACCACCTTCAAACCAAAATGAAGCCGAAACCCCCAAACTGTTTGCTTTTTCATCTGCTTTTCTGAGGTTTTTCTCTAAGTGATTTAGTCAAAAGAATAATCAGGTGCAACATGCAGCAAGGTAGAACTTTCCTTGCTAGTCCAAGAGGTTATTAGCATTTAAGCTAAATGCATGCTTGAGAATGGTTTTGCCGTGTTCTCACGTACTCGCTTTGAGCAGGCTTACGGGCAACCCTTTGTATAGATTTCTGTGCTGAATAGAAGGTTTGAGTCCAAAGCTTTTGGTCAGAATGCCTTGAAATTGGGAGCGTGAGAGCTAGCCAGTATCTTCTCTTCCAACCTGCCCTTAGGTGAAGGTGTATTCTTCCCAGGTAAAGCCATTACACATAAAATAGATGAATACCTTTGATGTTTGCCTACATGCTGAAATTATTACACATCTGTGTTGAAGTGAAATGCCTGTTCTGGGGTGGGGGGAAATGGAAAAGTACCATGGCACGTGCTTCTTATGCAAACTAGAATGTAATATAGTAGATCAAATGCTGACCTGCGTTGTAAAAAAGGTAGTAACTTGACCCTAATGATCTCCAAGTTAAGGCTCTACTTAAGAAGGGTCTCTGTGTTTGTGCTCCTGCAGGTTCTGATGATTCTGATTGAAACTAGCAGATGGTGTTAAGACAGGGAATGAGATCTGTAATCTCCCTGAGAGCTGATTGATCAGCTGTCCTCTTACTTTGGACATTTGGCCAGCAAGTTTGGCAGAATGAATCCTAAGTTGGTATCTCTTGCAATTTGTTTTTTTCACTATGAAGAGATACTTTTTTTTTTTTTTCCCCTGAAGTGAAATGTTGGCTGCTTTTCTTTCTATTAGTACTACATGGATCTGGCTTGCGTTTTGTTAGGAGCTGCCATTCTCTTGTCCAACTGAATTCTTTACTCTTTCCTCCCATTGTGCCTCAGGAGGCAAGATGTGCCTGCATGTTCTCAGGTTATCCTTCAGTGTGTGGGTGTTTTTCTGTCTCTTCTCTGTCCTTCATGTTGCACTGAAAAAATCATTAAGAGCTGAGAATGCATTGCGGTAGAAAACGTTGAGGCCCTCTTCCTGCAAAGTGCAGTGTACAAGATCACTTCACTCCAGTGGGGTCCTGAGTAGGTTCCCTGAACTGTCTCAAAGCAAAACGAGGATTTGGAATTATTTAATTTCAATATTAAAAATGATTATTAATGCATGTTCAAGTGTTATATACCATATTTTAAATAGCTTGCGGTAAAATGGACGTTCTGGATTTGGGGATTTTTTGTAATGAATCTTCTTGACAATTGTTATCAACACTATTTTCAGCACAAATCCAAAGCATAGCCCCATACAAACTACCGTGAAGAAATGTAACTACCCCAGCCAAACCTAGGACAGTAAGGCGGTTTGGATTTCATAGAATTGGCAAGAGTGCTTGAGCAGCTCAATGTTATGTTGAGGGATGGTAGTTATAATGTCATCAGAAGAAAGTAAAGACAAAGAAGATGAAGACGGCAAAGATACTCAAAAGCGTTATAGCCTTTGGCAGCAGCAATGTGTCATTTACAGTTTATATGAACAGTTTTCCTTCGATGTATTGTTCCTTTCAAAGAGTTACAGGTGACGTTTTGCTATTTTCGTACCGGAATTTAGGGATTTTTAACGTAAAGCTCTCCACTGAAAGGTAAAAAGAGTGACCGATGTGTCCTGGAAAGAAGTGCAATTACAGAGACTGGCTAGTTTTACTCTTGTAGTTTACAGTTCTACATAAAACACAGGTGTGTGTTTTTTCACTTGGGCTGTGCAGTGGTAAAAAAACCCCCACGGACAAAGACAAAAACCCACCCCTGGAACTTCCTCTGAAATTAGAGGTGGGTGAGACATATCATATTTTCTGCTTCTTCCGCTCTCCTGCTTTCTCTTAAACTTGTTTGTATCACTATCATAAATTCCTTGCTTAGTCTAGAGCCAAGACAATGTAAGATTTTTTTTTTTTTTTTTTTTCTCCAGGCTGGTCATCTCCTGTCAGGCAGAGATAGCCATGTGCTCGGTCACAGAGGCAGAAGGACTAACAGGTGAGTGCGTGGTTGGTGATGGTTCTCCCTTTTGAACAGTACTGTCAGTCACATCAGGGAATAATGTGTTGGAGGGGTTTCAGATCGGTGGTAATTACAGAATAATTCTGTGATTATTACTGCAGTAGTCTGAGGGTATGAGAGGGACAAATATTTGGGGAGGAGAGGGTAATTTTAATCAGCTGTAAGATTTTTTACAAGGCAGCTTTTGTGGGTCAGTGATGATGATGATGGAGGTGGTGGCTGAGATTGTGTAATGGATATTGTTTTGTTCTGGAATTGAATCCCAAATCACCCTCTGAGAGTCTTAGTCAGACTGCTGAATCTGGGAGCATACAGTTTGTTTTCTTAAAACTGCAGGTAGTTGCAGGGAGAGCCTGTTTGGAAGTTTTAGTAGTTTGAGGACAGAGGCCAGCTGGGGGCTGGGGCCCTCGGGGGAGGGGGCTGTTTGTGCCCCGTGCCCTTGGGCTGGTGCTCACGGCTGGGAACGGGCTTTCCAAAATCCTGTTGGAAGGAGCCAGACGTGGGACCTGTGGCCGAGCTGGGGGACAGGGAGCACCCCTGGACCAGCCAGCCTCAGGACCTGCAGCAAACTTGCCTTCAGATCGGCTCTCCCAGCAGGACACTGCCCAGGAGTCACTTTGATTGTTGCTGTTCTCCTTCAGGAAGCATGGTACGCACCAAGCACACCCAGAGCTGCGCCCGCGCCAGGAGAAGACTTGAAGTGCAGCCGGGGCTGATGGCGACAGTTCCCACCAGCTGTGCCACCAGCTCAGGAAGATGCAGGTAAGATGCCACAGAGGGGAGAGCAAGTGGTTGTGAGTTCTCTTGCAGGAACAGGATTTAACAGCAGAAGGGAGGCAGGCTGAAAGGGCTTTGGAGGTCCAAAAGTGCCTCAGGCAGCTGGAGCAGTCATGTGACAGCAGAGGAAGAAGAGAAGGAGATGCAGGTGACCTGTATGGGATGATGTTTCCGAGGTAACATCTGCCACACAAACGCAGAGAAAGACAGAGGCATTGGGAGGTCATGGAGTGGGTGGGAAAGGTGCCTGGGCGAGAGGAGAGCACGGGGAGATGGGAGGCAGTGCTGGAGATGGAGGGGAAAAATCCAGGGTGTTGGAAGGGAGGATGCTTCTGCTGTGCAGAGGCCTTCTGTAAAAGCTCCGAGTTCATCTCCTGGCTTTGGTTTTCCCAGGCTGCGCTTTGCTGAGCCTCAAATGGGGCTCCTGTTCTCGTCCAGAGTTTTGCTCTGAAACCATTCAAGTGCTGAGGGCTGGGATTTTTCAAGAGCATCATATTTCTCTTTGGGCTTCCTGGGGAGGGATTGCAGTCATGCAAGACCTGTTGGGGAGCTCAGTCTTCTATTGGGATGCTCCCTGTGGGACAGGAGGACAATTGCTTTGAGCTGCCTATATTTCTGGAAGGATTACCTACATTTGCCTTCCATCTGAAATCCTGCTTAGTGCAACTTGTTGGTTTTTTTTAAAAAAAACGGGGAGAGGTGCGCGTGAATAGCTGAGTGCTAGTATACAGTGAATTACCTTCCCTGCTGAGAGTAAATGGGTTTAGGATTAAAAATACCTGTTTTGTGTTACAAAAATTGGTGCTGATGGACTCCTAGGTGATAAAATCTCTTCCCAGCTTGCTTAAACATTGAACAGCCTTCAAAGTGGCGTTCAGATGATCTCGTGTGATTTCTTGCAATTAATCATGGTTGTCTGAAGCATGCTAAAGTGTTTTGGTTGTTAAAAAGTAGGATGAGAAGTTCATAGAGACATCTTCTGTGTCGGGTTTCAATGAGTTCAAGCTAGTGTTGTGTCCGGTGGAGAGTTTCTGATGTTATTTTTCCCTCTTTCAGAGGGAGGTGAACATGCCCATCTCGCCCTCCAGGAGCAAGGATGCCATGTCCGGGTTCAAGCCCATGCCAGCCTCAAAGCTTGCGTCCTGGAGTTGAGCGTGGAGGGGCATCACCCCGCGAAGGTTTGGTGTGTTGTAGCAGTCGGTGCTGTGAGGTCTGGTGGGTGGCAGTGGGGTGGAAGCAGCTGTTGGGGGCTCCGTCATTTGCATAGCCCAGCCCCCCCCGCATGCTTCGGAATGTCTGGGTCCCTGTGGCAGTTTTTGAATGGTCCCTCCCAGTTGGGTCAACGGACCCAGCGCAGCCGGTAGATCCCGTTGGAGCTCCTCTCTCTGGCATAAATCCCTCGGCATTTGGGCTTGAGAAGAGGTAAAGTTGGAATCTGCAGATCTCCTTAGATGACCTTCAGGAGCTGTGGGCTGTGGGTGGGGACTGGCTCTCTGTCTCTGGTCCAGTGACTGGTGTCGTTGCTCATAGGAAGAGCTTTAACAGGCGAATGTGCCATTTCCCTTCTTCTGGGGGTTACGGGAGCTGTTTTGGAGGTGAGGGAGATGTAAATTCCCGGTCTTGAGCCAACCTGGATGGAGCAGAGGTGGACTGTAATTTGTCTGACCTCAACTGTGTCTCTGTAATGCAGTTGTAATCGTCTCTGCCTGCACAACTGGCATGAGGTCCTGTTTTATTTTAAAGGAGATATAGTGAATAAAATCAGTGAATGTAATGCACGGTCTTTCTGACCAAATATATAAGTATTTACTTTAGGATAAGATCAACGGTCCCTTGAACTCACTGGTTATACTGACTTAACTCTGTGTTGCCTAAAAATGGCACCAAGTTTGGCTCGGCCATGGGCGTCTACCTTAGAGACATCCACGTTTAGTCAGAGGAATCACACCCCAGTCTCCTGTGTTCCTCATCAGGTCTCTGGCAACTCTGCTGTTAGCCCTTATTGAAGCCAAGTACAGTCTCTGTCTCATTGCTTGCTGGATTGATTGATTTTAACAGAAAGGAAAGTCAGTCTTAGACATTTGGTTGCAGAAGTAAGTTTGTGTTTGAAGATGGTGCTTGGATCTTCGAGTGGGTCTAATTAGATGCCTTTTCCTCTTTGCTTCATCCCTGATAAGCTTAGGCACTCTCTGTTTGTCCTGTTTCTGAGGACCACTGCCCAAGGCGCCTAGCATTGCACAGGGAGATGCTGTATCTCATTTTGCACTGTGAGTTTTGTTAGTCATCAGGAAGGAAGTGCTTTTAGGAGATAAGCTAACTAAATTGCACTCAAGTGAAGAAAGTGCTCTATAACTCCCGAGAAATAATACTGGATTATAATCAAAATATAAGTATTTTGAGCAAAAGCTGCTTAAAAAGTTAGGTAAAAATTAGGAGCACGGTGCAATTGTTTTAGTTTGGATTTTTATGTATTTTAGATTTAAAGTTTGAATGTGAACAAATCTGGTTGAATTGCTGTGGAAAAGATGTTCAAATTGCCAAGTATTTCTTTCAAACAAGAATAAGCAAAGTAGCAGCTAGAGGGAGTGTTTTGGCTTTGAAGTGTTTTGTATTTGTGAACCCAAATGTCCAAGTTGCTGGGCTGCTGGACAGGGTGAGACCTGTGCCAGCCAATTCATCTTTTAGCTCCAAATGCCTTTTGATAGAGATGCAGGTCTCCTGGGGATTGTGGGGATGTGCTCCTGCATCTGGAAAAGATGGCTGAGTTCCTGGCGTAAGAAGGGCACTGGGGTTTAGAGGTCAGAGTTGAGGCAGGTATGGAAGATGGCAATAGCTGTGATCTTTAGTGCAAAAAATTTATTTTTGTATATTCAAGCAGGTTTTTTTCTCTCCTCTGCTAATCCAGTGTGGATATGAGCCAATAAAGAGAAACGGACGCTGTACACGCTGGACACACTTAAGTATTTGTTTTAAAATATGTGTGAGGTCAAGCTAGAACATGCTTTGCAATTTGTGTATTTCCTGCAGCAAACGTTCTGCTCTTCCTGGCTGTCTTCTGTGGTTTTCAGCCTGCTTCACCTCCACAGAAAGAGATTCCGTGCGTATGAAAGAGGCCGTTATGCGTCTTCCCTTAGGAGATGTTTCATTGGGCTCTGCTCTTGAATTACGATCTGGGTTATTTATGCCAACGTTTCAAACAGCTTTTGGATTCCCTGGTTAAAGTATTGTGAACGTACCCCAGCTACATGTTACAATGCACAACTCCCACCAACCATCAGTTTTTATTTCACGTCATTTTTCATGAAGTAACACACATTGCAGCCAGAATCCTGTGCTGCTGTTCCGTGGTTTTCTTTACAGTAGTTTTCCAGCTGTATTCCTCCTCCCCATGATAAAGAGTGTTGCCAGTATTTCTTTTGAACTTAGAATACCCATGGTAAGGATGGTTGCTGGATGTCTCATCCTTTTTAAGGCTGTGAAGACATGCTCTGACAAGGCCTTTTCCCAGTCCCAGGTATTCAGGGATGCAAGCTGTGCCTATCCCCATCAGCTCTGTGAAGGATTTAAGAGAGATTGTGCACCTGCAGGTTGAATGATGCTTCTGTGTCAGAAGCTGAATTTCCGCAAGCAAAAGCAACTTCCCCGGCTCTTTAAGTTGTGTGTCCTTTCAATGCTGCAAAATGTAAATAATGATCCTTGCGTACATCTTTCTCAATTAACTGTACGGTGGATGTCTTCTCCTTCAGCTAGTCTGGAGCTTAAAAACCAGCTTAAAAATACTGGGTAGGGTAATTTTTGGTGGACATGGCCTGAGCCTGCTTGGAAGAAAATTGGATTGGTTAGACAAGTCTTTCTTTATGTAAGGCCCCAAGAGAGCCTAAGGTTTTGAGTGCCCTAGAATGCTCTTTTCAAGTAGGTTAACAGGCCCATATACACCCTGTAATGGCGTAAGGACTGCCCAGAACATCTTCAGGACAGCTATATTTTACGTAAGCCACTGTTTTCATGCAACCTCGGCTAGCGTTGTGCTGCTCTTTGCAGGATCGGGTGAGCGGTGTTGTCTTTGGCTGTGTGGGCTTAAATGTGTTTCTAATGTGCGTGTCAAATAATTGCCTGTTAAACAGACTGCCAGTGTGGCTGAAGCCAGTGCTTCCGAAGAAGGTGAAATAAAAGCTTTGAAGATACGGTCCTGCTGTGAATACGATCCAGTCAAGTAAGTGTTGATTATGTCCAATCTGTTCTTTGCAGATTGTGGAAGAATTGCAGAGATGTTTGTTTTAACAAGAGAGACACATGCCTACCTTTTTGGTTTTTTCCCCCAA
This sequence comes from Circaetus cinereus, assembly GCA_034783755.1. Lineage (NCBI taxonomy): Eukaryota > Metazoa > Chordata > Aves > Accipitriformes > Accipitridae > Circaetus > Circaetus cinereus. Next base: position 11,599 of record JAXCMH010000271.1, read on the forward strand.
ACCTTTTAGTTACCTGAAGAAACCCTTGGGTCCACCTCCGCCATCATCTACTTGCTTTCGTTGCGGAAAACGTGGCCACTACGTAAAGAACCGCCTGACAAATGGGGTACGAGTGTGGGGGACTTGTGGTGTTACTTAGCTTTTAATTGTTTTACCTTGGCAGTTACGTAACAAATACATGACTACTCATATTAAGAATTGTTTCTCTTGGGGTGAAATGCAGAGGTTATATGGCAATGTTGCAAAGGCCTTCAAAATTCCAGGGGAATTTGGAATTATAAATGTGAAATTTTCTTTTTCCTAGGTCGTAGAGATTCAGTATATCCATAGGTCTTTCTCGGTGAACTTTCATGCATGTTTTTATATCTTTCAGTATTAGTGGAAATGTTTCTGTTTTCCACTCTTTTTAATGACAGTTCACAGTTTTTATGATTTTGTAGAAAACCAAGACATTTGTCTTTGCCCCATCTATTGAATATTTGCGTGTTTTAATTCCACTAAGTCCCTGGTTGAGTATTGATGCCATTTAACCTTAGTCACTGAAAGTATACGCGTGAGGTCCGAGTTCAGCCTTCACGTGTATAGACAGTGAATGTAGGTTTCTCCAGCGAGCGATTCAGAGCACCGAATTAGTGTCTCTGAACTGGGCTGTGGAGGAGGAGCAGCGGGTTTGTGTCTCTTCTCTGAGTGGATGGTGAGCTAAGGGATATGTCACCCTTAAGGAACCTGAAGTTAAGCCAAAGAATGTCGCTTGAGTTCAAAACCCTGCTCAAGCCTTTGGAACATCCTGGCTCTATTTGTTTAGGAAAATAAGTATTTCAGTTGAGCATCCCTTACGCTAGGTAAAAGGAGAGGGTTAAAGGCTTTTGCTGCTTAAAATAATCACTGGAAAGTCATTTGAAGTGTGGGTCTTGAGGTACGTCTGCATTTTGTTTCTTAAGAGGACACAAATGTTGAGTCTGTTGCCAGAATGAAAAAGAGCACAGGAATTCCAAGGAGTTTTGTGCTAGAGGTACCCGCTACAAAGGGTGCTATGCTGACAAACACTGGAAAATATGCAATACCAACTATGAAAGCATAAGTATGGAATTAAGTGGACTGACCAAAAAGTGAACGAGAGAAACCACGCTTAAATATCTGAGTGGCAATGCAAGCGAGTTGGCCAGCATCTGTCATGACAGGGGAGGAAGCACTGTCATTGTATCTTAACCTTAAAATCTGTGATACTTTCTAATATTAAACGAGGGTGGTCCTACTGTTTGTGTCCCTGGAATTTGGTTCAAGTTGTGGTATGCCAAGAATCTGTGTTTCTGCAAAACATTTCAGTAGCGTTTACAGTGGATTTGTTCTCTTTGAAAGCTCGTTTTGCTTCTGTTTTATGTTTCAAAGGCTTCTTGCCAAGTTTAACAGATGGCTGTTGGACTGAGATTTCCTTCCCCTCTGACTTTTAGGAAACCCCATGTGTGAAACAGACTGAAGTTTTCCTGTTGCTATACACTAAGAAAATATTGCCGTGTGCTGACAGGAGTGGCTGTTTTAAATTAAATGCCCTTGGTAGCGCTTCTGGTTTTCCGTCATGGATCTCCTTTTGTAGAAGCTGTAACATAGACTTCTTGCTTTTATAAAATATAATTGCTGGGAGACTAACGTTATCCTGAGCCTGCAATTTACATTTATCCTCTGGCAAAGGAGAGGTGGGATTCATTTCACCTGCTTTCTAGCTGTGAAAAGATGATTTTTCTAGTCTGAGCTTATTTCTTAGTTGATCCAATGAATGGGAGAGTTCTGCAGAAGGAAGATTGTTCCTCCCTCCCTCTTGTAGTGTTGTGGCTATAGCAAAGTAGTTTAAACTAAGCGCCTATGTTTTAGGAGGCTAATGTGGAGTGAGAAGAATTCCATCTCTTCTCTTGCTTTGATAAAATCCAGAGCTTGGAACAGTTTTCCTCTACCCATCTTGAACTCGTTTCTTTTTCCTTCCCCACCCCTCCTCCAGGGAAGCTTATGCTAGAGGAAAGATGGAGAAGCCTCCCTTTTTACCAGAGGAGCCATCCTCTTCCTCCTCAGATGATCCTATTCCAGATGAGATTTTATGTCTCATTTGTAAGGAGATAATGACTGATGCAGCTATTATTCCCTGCTGTGGAAACAGTTATTGTGATGAATGTAAGTGTGAACTCCCATGTTTGTTAATTCAAAACAGCACATCTGCTCTTCTGAACGCAGAAAGAGGAGACAGCGAAATTACTTTGTTGCCAGTTCTATTTTATCCTTAAGTATACCCTGACTAGGAAAGGGCTCTTCTCTTATGAAGGGGAAAAAAAGCCAGAGCATTTATCAGGATGTATTGCTTTACTTTTTCTATCCATCACAAAGGCGATGATTCTATTTTAGTGAAAATCCATTGAACTCAGATCAAGTCAGATGGCTGTTATCATTGGAAACTCAAGAGCTGTCACACCATAATCGGTACAAATGTACACTGAAACGTGGGGCTTGAGGCCGCTTAATGGTCTTTAGTGAATTTTTTCCTGTTGCTTTTTAAACACCACAAAATCATTTTACTTAAGTGATTTCAATTTGAGAACACTGAGATTTTGTTATGCAAGCACAGTTGGTTCAATTACAGATGATCCGACAGCTATTGTGCAATTAAATGTTTTCTACCAGTGCGCCCTCTCCCCCATGCACACACC
>JAXCMH010000272.1:0-104855 GCA_034783755.1 Circaetus cinereus
TAAGCTGGGCAGCCAGCGGATCGTCACAGTGCGTGGGGCTGGATATCGCTTGGCCACCGGGGAAGAGCTGGGGCGGGAGCAGTGAGCCCCAGCAGAGCCTCAGCACAGGTGAGCCGATGCTCGGCCTGAGTCTCCCACCCGCTGCGGCGAGAATCCCTCGCCCCGGCCACCAGGGAGAGGCTCACAGCGGCGGACCGCAGCTGCAGCGCCGCGGGGTCCACCGTCTGAGCGAACACCCGTGCAAACCGGTCGAAGGCCGCCGGGGCATGCACGTAGCGGGAATCCACAGCCGGCAGCACGGCCAGATGCCCCAGGAAGCAGGCCAGATCATCCACCCGGTGACCGGGGCCCAGCGAATCCACATCCAACAGGCATGAGATCGCCGAGCCGTTCATCAGCAGGTTGGCCTCGTAGAAATCCCCATGGGTGGGCACCGCCGGACCGCGGTCGGTCTGCGGCAGTCCGTTGAGGATGGTCGCCTCCACGGCACGGATCCGATCGGTGCAGTGCGGCAGAGCCGAGGCCGCCGCCGAGGCCGCCCAGCGCGCGGCGAACACGGCCGCGTTTGCCGCCGCGCACCCCGAGGTCGCCGCGGCTCTGCCCGAGCTGGGCTCCTTCGGTGAGAGCCTGGCCGAGACCGTGGCCTGCACCGGGCAGCTCACGGACAAGCAGCTGGCCGCCGCTGAGCGCATCGCGGCCGAGCGCGCTGAGGCGCCCGAGCCCGCCCCGGTCGTGACCGGGCGCGGGCCGGTGACCGGCAAGGTCATCAGCCACAAGCTGCACGAGAACGCCTACGGGCTCACGTTCAAGATGACTGTGCAGGACGACCGCGGGTTCCGCGTCCATGGGTCCGTGCCCGCTGCGCTAGACACCGCGGAGTTCGCTGACGGTATCCGCGTGACGTTCACCGCCACCGTCACCGCCAGCGAGGACGACGAGACCTTCGGTTTCTACTCCCGCCCCACCAAGGCATCCGTGCTCTGAACACCCCACCGCCCACCATTCCCAGGAGGTTCCCCATGAACACCCCCCGCCGTGTCTCCCACCTGGCAGCCGCGGTCGCGCTGGCCGCGGTCGCTCTGACCGGCTGCGCCGCTGCAGACACCCACGCCGCCGGCGAGTCCACCAGCGCCGCCCCCGCGGTGGCTACCGAGCGCACCACCCCCACCGGGGCGGCCATCGACGCCCTGAACGCACTGCAGGTCAAGGGCAAGGCGCCCAAGACCGGGTACGAGCGGCAGGAGAAGTTCGGGCAGGCGTGGAAGGACATCGACCGCAACGGCTGCGACACCCGCAACGACATCCTGAACCGGGATCTGGACGGCGTGGAGCACAAGCCCGGCACGCACGACTGCAAGGTCGCTTCCGGGGTCCTCTCGGACCCGTACACCGGCCAGCAGATCGAGTTCACCGCGGGCAAGCAGACATCCTCCGCCGTGCAGATCGACCACGTCGTAGCCCTGTCCAACGCGTGGCAGACCGGCGCCCAGCAGCTGGACCAGGACGCCCGCGAGCACCTGGCCAATGACCCGCTGAACCTGCTGGCCTCCGATGGGCCGGCGAACATGGGCAAATCGGACGGGGACGCCGCGACGTGGTTGCCCTCCAACAAGGGCTTCCGCTGCCAGTACGTCGCCCGCCAGGTGGCCGTGAAGGCCAGCTACCACCTGTGGGTCACCGCGCCCGAGAAGGAGGCCATTGCTCGAGTTCTAGACACTTGCCCCGGGCAGGCCCTGCCCACCGCCCAGACCGCTCCCGAGGTCACCGCCGCACAACAGGGCCCCGCCGAGACTTCGACGCCCTCGCCCAAGGCCCCGGCGGGGTCCGAACGCGCCGGCGGTGCGCAGGGCGGGGACATCGACTACCCCAACTGCGCGGCCGCGCGTGCCGCTGGCGCCGCCCCGTTGCGCCGGGGTGAACCCGGCTACCGTCCCGCACTCGACGGTGACGGTGACGGCATGGCCTGCGACAAGTAGCGCCACGGATGGCCCTGGAAGTGCTGAGTGCCGTTCTAAGCCCTTGTCCCCCGATCTGTGGGCACTGACCACACTTAGACCGGGAAAACGGCTCAGGGCGCTCCTGGCGCCCGTCTCACGCTGTGTTCTAGGCCATGGGGTGGTCGTGGTGAGAGGTGTTGTGTAGATCGCCAGGTGCGCGTCTCGTGCTGGTCTTGGAACCGTGAGGAGCAGCTGGTGATGGCAGCACCGTGAGGTGCGTCTGAGCCCCTGGCGTTGGTTGTCCACAGCTTCGGTTGTCCACAACCGTCTCGCGCGCACGTTACAGAGGGTGAAAGAAGGTTTTAACATCAGGGGAGAACATCAGGGGGAAAAGTTATCCACAGCCCTACATCCCAGTGTTTGCAAGGGATCCAGGGGGTCTGTGCGATTGCAACCTGGCAGTAAATATCCCACAACCTGGCAGTAAATATCCCACAACCTGGCAGTAAATATCCCACCCCGCCCGCCGCCGCGCTCCAACCTGGCAGTAAATATCCCACCCCGGATCGGCTTATCCACAGGGGGGTTGCGGAGCGATATGCACAGGGTCTCGACGGCTAGGGTGAAACGTGATTCGGGCATAGAAAAGGCCCCGCGGATCGAGGGGATCCAACGGGGCCAGCCATCTACCCAAGTGAAAGGAAAGCAGATGACTACAGGCACAACGGTATCCACCCCCCGGAACACCGGCAAGTCCCTCCGCCAGCGAGAGGAAGCCCCTCGCTACGGGACAGCAGCCAAGGATCTAGCGTTCATGCCCCACGCCTTCGTGAACTTCTCCCTGCCGCAACGGGCCATCACGGACACCATGTGGCGGCGCAAGAACGGCAAGGACACGCTGACCATGACCGCCGGCGTCGTGGAGACCCCGCAGGGCCCGGTTTACATGCTCCCCTACGGCCGCTACGCCCGGGCGCTGATCCTCTACCTGTGCACCCAAGCCCGCAAGACCAGCTGTGCGACGATCCCGGTAGCGCACTCCTACCGCGGCCTGATGGAACAGATCGGGATGCCCTGGAACAAGAACAACGCGACGGAGGCCATCCGGCAGCTGCAGGCCCTGCTGGCCTCCTCCATCTCGATCACTCGCACTCGGGAGACAGAGAACGGGCGCACCGTCGATGACGTGCGCTTTACCCTGGCCTTCTCCTCCCACCTGACGTTCGAGCTGGACCGGGAGGAGCTGAAAGAGGGCGAGGAGTCCACGGTCACCCTCTCCGAGACGTTCTTCCAGGCCCTCATGGACGGCCAGGCGATCCCCGTGAAGTACGAAGCCTGGCTGCACCTGGCGCGCCTCACGAAGTCCCCGCTGCCCCTGGACCTCTACGTGTGGCTGTCCTACCGGATGAACACGTTGCAGGGTGACCAGCGCGTCACCTGGGTCCAGCTCTACGAGCAGTTCGGCGCCACAGGCTCCATGCGAGCGTTCCGCGGTTCCTTCCGGGCCGCATTGGAACTGGTGCGCCAGGTCTACCCGGAGGCCAACATCACCGAGGTCGGCGCCGGCGGCGGCACCAGGAAGGGCCTGAAAGGGTTTCTGCTGCGGATGAGCAAGAACGCCCTGGACACCGCATGGACCCCCGAGCAGTCCCAGACCGCCCTCGACAGCGACGGGGACACCGGCCAGTAGCCGGCCGAGCACCCCAACCACGGGCCCACGAGGAGACCTTCCCGGCTTCTCGTGGGCCCGTTGTCTTCTGCGGCATGGCGGCACCCCGGCACTCCTGCATGAGGGCATATCCCCATGCCAGCATCAGAGCGCCCACTGCTTCGGGGGGTATGCTCACGGGGACGCAGCACGGGGGTACTGCGGGTTCCACTGCGGGCGCCCTGCTCCTTTCCACGACATCAGGGGAGCTCTCATGGTCAGCATCAACGACTTCGGCTCGACCGACGAGCCCATGGACCCGGGCCCGGAGGGCTGGACCATCATCCGCGAGCCCGGCCCACTGAACTTCCAGGAGAGCCTGGACGAGGGCGACTTCGAGGAGACACGAGCGTTCCCCGGCTTCTACGGCGAGGACTTCGGGGAAGACGTGTTCCCGGTCAGCCGGGCCCTGGCCGTGGATCTTCCCGGGTACGTGGGCCGGATGGTCACGGACTTCGGGGAAGAAGGCGGGATCCTCGGGTTCAGCATCGGCGTGGAGACCACCGTGGGCGGGAAGCCGGTGGAGCTCACCACGTTCCTGGTCCCGGAACGTCTCACCACGGACCACGCAGCGGAGGGCAACGCCCAGGCGCAAGCGATCCGCCAGGCGCTCATGGCGGCCTACGAGTCGATGTGCGAAGCAGCGCGGGCACAGGGCCTGGACGTTCCGACTCGGGACTGATCGGACTCGAGCAAGGACATGCGAACGCCCCCACGACAACTCGTGGGGGCGTTCGTGCGTCTGGGGTGCGGTCAGATGCCGGTGAGGTCGATGGTCTCGGAGACGCCGTACTTGTCGTGGGTGATGATCGCGTCGTAGCCGTCCGAGCGCAGGGCGCGGGAGAGCTTCTTGCCGGTCTTGCCGTCGTAGTGCTGTGAGAGCCGGTGCTTCCAGTTCTCAGGGTGGCTGTACTCGGCGTCGGGCCCCCAGTCCAGGTGCAGTGGCTGCTGGAAGGTGACGGTGCCGGACTCCCAGCCAGGCGGGCAGTGCCCCTCGGACAGGGACATGTACCGGCCGGCGGGCTCGATGTCCTGCCCGTAGTCGTTGCCGGTGACGTGGGTGGTGGAGGAGACCGGGTTGCGGATGTAGGAGAAGTCCATGGGCTCGGTCGGCTCCGACGCCAGGGGGTGCTGTGCGGGACTGTGGGTGGCTGCAAGGTCCGCGCGCTGCGACTCGGCGGGGACGCCCGCGGTGCCCGGTGAGGTCGTGTGTGCCTGCTCCTGAGCTGCAGCGGCGGCCGCGGCCTTCTGCGCGCGGGTGCGGTGTGGGCGGGTGGGGGTCGCCACGGAGGGGCCAGCGTAGCCCCAGTCATCCAGGGAATCGTTGCTGGCCAACACATGGTCGGCTGGTACTTCGCGGCTGACCACGACGGTGGGGACACCTCGCCCGTTCCGGCGGGCAATCTGCCGGGCGTGGTCGCGGGAGAGCGTCACCCAGTCCCCGTTGTTCAGCTCCTGATGCTCGGCAGGCACGGCCCGGTACACGGTGAGCGTGACCTGTGGGTCCTGGTGGATGCGGGTGAGCTGCTGCGCGGTCTCCTCGAAGCGCACACCGTGAGCGCGCGGGTTCTCGTAGACGTCGGGGGGCCACCCCGCTGCGGTGAGGTCCGTGACGGGACGCGCACCGGAGTCGGGGTGTGCGGGATCGAACCGGGGGGCGGGGGCGGCGAGCTGGTAGTCCCTGGGCCTCTCCCCCACTGCGGCGCTGGGCGGTTGCTCTCCCGCTGTGTGGGCGGTGATCTGCGCGTCGTAGTGCTCCGCCAAGGCGTGGGCGTTCTGGGCCAGGGAGTCGTAGTAGCGGGCCAGGGGATCATCGCCGGTGGCTCGTGCCGTGGCGGCGCGCTGCTGGTTGCGGGTAACGCGACGGCGGGTGAGCGCGCGCGTGGTGTGCGCGGTGTCCCAGCGGGCTTCGCATCGACGGCCTCCGGTTCTGCACATGCAGCTGAACCTACCAGGGGGACGGGCGTAAAAACAGACGCGGGTGGGCTCCCGCACCTGTAGTACAGTCGGGTTATATATCCGAGGGAAACGCCCTCGGGTTCCAGCCCCAGGAGGCATCACATGGCACAGATCAGCACCCCCACCTTCGACGCCCGCGCCGCAGCCGGGGACTACGAGAACATGGGCGACGCCTGCGGCTTGCACTTCGAGGACGACGTGATGAGCGTCCAGCGCGACCTGGACTGGGAGGTGCCCGGCTTCTCCTGCACCCCCTCCCACTGTCCCGAGGGTGGGATGGACGGGGCGCTGGTGGGCGTGGGCGTCACAGGCCCGGACGGGATGCCCGTGTACTTGGACCGCTGGCACAGCCTGGACGAGCTGACCACCAACCCGGCAGCAACCGGCACCACGCAGGCCCACGCGATCCGTGCGGCCCTGCTGGGTTCTTATGAGGCCATGGCGAGCATGGCCGCACAGCATGGGCTCACCCTGCTCTCCTCGTGAGCACCCCCGGCCCCGCCACGGGGCCGGGGCGCCCCCCTTGGGGACATGGACGATGGTGGAACATGGTGGTCGAGGACCATAAGGGCGCTACAGCACTACAGCATGAGAACATTACAGCATAAAACGTAGTACACTAGGGTTATCACGGCGGGGGATTCGCCCCCGCCCCCAGCCCCAGGAGGCACCCTATGACGCACAACAACTGGGAGAGCGCGGAGCTGCTGCTGCCCGCCGCCGCCGTCGCCCCATTGAAGAAGCACTTGCGCGAGACCATCAACGGGTTTCGTGCCGAGGTGCTGGCCGAGGCCAAACGCATCCACGGCGGCATCAACACCCGCAGCCCTGAGAAGTACCACCGCGAGATGCAGACCAAGCAGCTGTCTACCGCGGCGTCGCGCGGACGCAGCGCCGGGCACCGCTCCGAGCGGGCGTACCTGGCCGCCCTCGATTTGCTGGACAGCACCAATGCCCGCCACTGGCGGGAGAAGCGCGCTCCGCGGCAGGTCACCTCCGAGGACATGACGCGGGAAGGGTTCCCGGTGCTCACCAACCGATCCAGCGTCTACCCCGTGGTCGGGGGCCTGAACGGGCTCTTGGTGGACGGTGAGGCGTTTCTGAGCATCACTGGGCGCACCGTGTTTTGGGAGGTGCAGGAGAACAATCACGCCGTGGAAACCGCCCGTGACACGCTCACGGCTCATGTGCTGTTCGACTACCTGAGTGGGATCAGCTGGACGCGCTCGACGGGTGGCCACGGTGTGGGCAACGACGAGTACCACCACGACGACCGCGAGGCAGGTGGTGGTGGTAACTACGTGACCTTCCGCTACGGCCCGTTGGGCGCTGCGGCTTCGGCCTGATCCGATCCGCCGACGATCCCCCGCCCTCACCGTGTGGGCGGGGGATCGTCCATGAGGGGACATGCTGCCGGGGGCGGGAGCTTGCCGCCATGGGCGCATCACGACACTATGACATGACCGCATGACAACATTATATGTGGTACAGTTGTGTTATTAGCCAGGGGGGGAGGAGCCCGCCGGCGATTATCAGCCCCAGGAGGCGAACCATGGACAACCAGTGGGAAAAGGGAACGGTCGTGCTGCCGGCCGAGCACGTTGAGCCGGTGCACGCGCTGCTGCGCGCAACGACGGAGGACTTCATCGGAGAGGTCCTGCGGATCGCCCACACGCTGCACGAGGACGTCCCCCAGGAAAATCGCGCAGCCCCGAAGAAGTACCGGGCGGCCCTGTGGGGAGTGGAAGCGAACCCGGAGCTCGACGGTCCCGTGCCGGGCCTGGGTGAAACCGTGATGCACCACATGTGCTACCTGAGTGAGCGCCTCGCCACGGACCAGGGTGTGCAGCCGGTATCCCGGGACATCCTGCGCCAGGAGTTCACCGTGACGCGCTCTCACGACGAGGAAGGGTTCTCCTGGGTCGGCGCCCCCGGTGCGGTCACGGTGGGCGACTATCTCTGGATGAAGGGGAACACCATCACCTGGGATGTGTTCGAGGGGTCGGAGTGCCGGCAGGAGCTGCGCGAGTCGCTGACGGGCAAGGCCCTGTTCGGCTACCTGGACACCATCACCGACTGGCCCGAGGGCACGGGTGGTCTCGGTGTGGGCAATGACGAGGCCAACATGACGAGTACCGAGCTCGGGGGCGCGGCGAACTACGCCACGTTCCGCTTCGGCCCGCTCGGCAAATAGGGACCCAAGGCCGCCTGCGCCCAAGCCCTTGAAGGGGTGGGCGCGGGCGCTTGGGGTGGGGACATTGCCCGTGCCGTGGCGGCGCGTTGCCATGTCAGCACTGTGGCATCACGGCATCATAGGTAATACACTGGGGTTATTCCGCAGGGGAGAAGCCCCCGCGACCCAGCCCCAGGAGGCACATCATGTCGGTCATCACGAAGATCACCACCAACTGCGGCACCGGCGACGAGCTGGACCTGCAGCAGCAGCTCGAAGGCATCGAAACCGCAGCTCAGGAGCTGCTGGATTACGCCGGGCAACAGGTGGAGGACCTGAACCTCCGCAAGGTAAAGGTCCACCAGCGCGGCGAGCAGGCCCTGCGGATCGAGGGCACCATCACCTGCCCGCGATTCACCAAGACCGGGCGACTGTCCACTCGCGCGGCGGCCATGACTGTCCAGATCGACGTCCAGGCCCGTGAGAACGACGAGTGGTGGCTGGCAAACCTGGAAGACCTGCAGGAATACCCCGCGGAAGTGGAGGCCGGGGACGTTCGGGCGACCATCGAGGTCACTTACGCAGAGCGTGGGGCCTTCCACTGCCACTACCGGCGCGAGCAGTTCGAGGTGCTGGAACTGCCGCAGGTGCTCGACAGCATCCTGCCCACGCAGGACCGCCTGATCTGACCCGAAACACCCCCGGCCCGCACGCCTGGGCGGGCCGGGGCCCCCCAAGGGACATGGCCTGCGGAGACCTCACCGCATCAGGGCATGAGAGCATTACGACATTATGTGTGGTACAGTAGGGTTATCAGCACGGGGGGAGAAGCCCCCGGGCACACCAGCCCCAGGAGGCAACCGATGACTATTTCTGATGTGCAGGCCCTGCGCGAGGAACTGCGCGAGCCCTACACGGTTCTTGACCGCCGAAACGATGTGTACGCCGCCCTCGATCATGTGCTGGGCCGCCTCGACACCCTGCAGGTGCTGGCAATGATCGAAGCCCCGGACGACTCCCGGGAAACGTGCATCGCGTGTGGCCGCCACGCGGCGACGTACTCCTACGCGGCCGCATCGTCGTGGGAGGTGCCCGATGAGCCCGTGCGTGAACTCTCCCGGCACGGGCACGCGTATGAGGCGCTGTACTGCCGGGCGTGCGCGCTGATTCACCCGCTGGTGGGGGAGGTCCAGGACGAGCGCGACGAGATGGACGAACGGATCTTCAACGACCCCAACCCGTTCCACCTCGGGTTCAATGGGGTCCACTTCCACTACTGGGCGGAGACCGTGGGGGGTGATGTGGACTTGGGGCCGGCGATGTCGGAACTGGTGCGCCTGTACTGCCAGGGCGGACCGGAGTGGGCCGAGGAGGGCCCGGCCTGGGATCGACTGGTCGCGTTGTTCCACGCGGCCTGCTGAGCCCCGACGACGACGCCCCCTCCCGGAGTAATCCGGGAGGGGGCGTCGTCGTGGTGCGCGGCTGGGGACATGGCCTGTGTCAGTACCACTCGGGCCGGTAGGCGCGGCCGCGGTGGGTGGGGCAGGGATCCCCGTGGCGGTAGGGGTAGTCGGGGTGCTCCCGGTCCAGGTCGTCGTCGGTGAGCGCCGCGCCCAAGCTCGCACGCCACTTCCCGCTGTTCGGGTCCTGAGTCCAGCCGGTGACGTCGTAGATCCGGCGCACGGTCCCGCCCACGGCCACGGTCATGGGTTCGCACGCCTCGCGCACCTCGCGCCCGGCCCGCCAGTAGCCGGCATCGGCGTCACGCTGGTCGGGGACACCTTCGCCGTACTGTCGGCCCTCCGGCTCCTGGTAGGAGCGATCCGAACGCGAAATCACGGGGAAGGCGCGCTTGGCCGCGGAGCGGCGCCGGCGCAGCGTGGAGGGGTGGGGGCGGCGCAGCTCGTAGCCGTGCGCAGCCGCGACGGCAGCCAGGGTGTCGGTGTCCATCGTGGGTAGGGACATGGGGGAGCTCCTTCGCTTTACAAGTGCATTTGCACTCGTAGAAACAGCGTATCAGGACGTCGGGCGTGGTAGGTTCGGGTTTATCAGCGCGGGATCTACGACCCGCGTAACCCCCAGCCCAAGGAGGCACACCATGAGCAACCGCCACGCCCATCTGACCGATTTCATCGACGCCTACCTGGACGAGTGCCCAGACCCCGCCGAGGCCGCCGAGGCCATCCGGGACGCCCTGAGCAACCGCGACCTGTAGCCCTTCCCCCGGCCACCGTTGCGCGGTGGTCCCACCAGGCCCACACGGGCCCAGACCCCCCGAGGAGGCACACCCATGCCCACCCCCGTCATCACCGCGGACACGCTCGCGCACCTGGATCTGCGCCCCGTGCCGCTGCTCCATGTTCCCGGCTCGGAGCATCCCGTCACCGCGCTCACCACCCCCGCCGGTCACGGCGTCGTCATCACCACCCGCACCCTGCCCGGCGGGGACACCGTTCACGACCTCACCAGCTACGGCGCCACACGGCCGCGCACGCTCGCGCGAGCGGTGCCCGCCGATCAGCTGGACGGCGCACTGCGCGCGGTGTGGGCGTAGTACCCACCCCCGCCTGAGTGTGGTACAGTAGGGTTATCAACGCAGGGGAGAAGCCCCAGCGCCCCAGCCCCAGGAGGCACACCATGGAGACCATCACCGACTACACCCCCACCGATCAGCTGCCCAGCTACGTCGATACCGACGAAGCCCACGCCATCGCCCAGGAGATCCGCCGACAGATCGGCCCGCTCGTGCTCATGTCCCTGGGGGCTAGTGACCTCACCTACAGCCCGGCGGAGCGAGGCGCGCTGATCTTCAAGGCGCGCATCCTGCCGATCAAGGCCAACGGGGAACGCTCCCAGCGCGCCGCGGTGATGATGGTGCGCGTGGTGCTCACCGCCGCCGACACCTACACCGTGAGCGTGGTCTACCGCTCCCGCGGCGAACTGCGACTGCACATGCAGCGCGAAGGCGTGTACTGCGACGAAATCTCGGGCCTGATGCTGGCTCTGGACTACGACGGCGAGGAGGTCCTGAACCCCCGCTACATCTAGCCCTCACACAAGGGAACGCCCCGGGCCCGTAACGGGTCCGGGGCGTTCGCCTGTGCTCGAGGAAAGGACATCGCCGGCCGTAGCGCCGGCGCTGGTCAGGATACGGCGATGACCGCCACGACGGCCCCCAGTACGACCACGCCGATCACAGCCAGCGCGCCGTACTCGACCCATCCGGCGTACCGGGCGCGTTCGGTGACGGTGGAGGAGCCGCCCCACCACGTCAGCAGACACTCCCCCAATGGGTACTCCGCCTCTCCCGCGGACGTGGAGCTCCGCACGCTGAGGAACGCGCGCACCGCCCTCACCGTCACGAGGGCAACGGCCATCATCACGGCGACGGCCCCTCCCACCTCCACCACGGCGCTGCGGACCTGCCCGGTGGCGTGAGGCCACAGCAGGCCCAGCACCAGCAGGTGCCCCATCAGGGAGACAATCTGCGGCGCCGCTGCCAGCGCACGGCGGCCGGCGACGGCGTCCCACACGCCCCGCACCAGGGACACGGCGACGCTGACCCAGCACATGCCCAGGACCAGGCCCAGGAACACCTCCCCGGCGGTGGCATCCAACAGGGGGCCGCGGTCGCCGGCGGCCGTGGTACCCATGAGCCACAGGGTGGTCGGTGCCAGGGCCACGGTGCCGGTCAGGGTCACCGCCCATCCCGGTCCGCGCGTGCGCAGCACGTCCGGCAAGGCGGTGGGCTCCCCGCCGACCAGAGCCCCGGGGGTGTGCAGCTGCGCGGCTCGCATGAGGCGACGTCGGGCCAGCAGCCCCACCACCAGCAGCAGCTCAGCGAAGAAGGGCCCTACCATGGCGCGGTCGTCGGTGGGGTGGAGGGTGAGGACATGGGCGATCCAGAGCAGGAAGCCGCAGGTGGCGAACTGAGCTGCGACCCACAGCAGCTCACTGCCCACCCACAGAGTGGCCGCGGTGGGCCCGGCGGTCAGGGGGTGACGGTGGACGGTGGGGACATGCTGGGTGGTCACCATGACTCTCCATTCCAGGCCCGCCGGGCGGTGGCGGCCTTGTGGACGGCTTGCTTGCTGATGTGGTGGCGGGTGGCGATGGTGGCCCCCGATTCGGTGCGCAGCAGCTCCCGCAGCGCTCCGGTTCGTACCGCGGCCACCATGCGCGACTGCTCAGCCAACAGCTCCAGCAGCTCCCCGGTGATCTGCACGACCCCATCGGGGCCGCCGTACTTGCGGGACCACCCCTCAGCGGCGGTGTCGGCGTCGGCCAGGAACGCGTCCACGGTCGGCACGGTGTCGGCGGGCGGTTCAGCCCCTGGTGCGTCAATGGGGGGTTGTCGTAGGGTCATGGGGACACCGTATCGACCCCGGGCAGAAACGACAACCCCCGGTAGACACGATGGTGGAGCGCGACGTTTGAGAGCAGGAGGAACCGGATGAGCACCCTGGCCGAGGATCACGCCGCATGGCAGGCCGGGCACGTTCGCCCGTATCTGGTGACGGCGTGGCTGGATTACCGCGGGCTCTACGGCCCCACCGTCGATCACGCCCTAGGCGTGAGGGAGCCGGGTGTGGACCTGTGGGAAGCGGGGCAGCTCTATCCCACCTGGGAGCAGTTCCAAGCGCTGGGGACACTGTGCGAGGTGCCCCTGCGCCTGTTCACGCAGGCAGACCCGCAGCCCCCGCGGATTCATGTGTGCGGCTCCGCTGCGCTGCGCCATTTGCCCCCTCCGGTGACTCAATGGGCTCCGGCGGCCTTGGCTGCTGCGGGGCTGAGTCGGTGGCGGCCCGAGAACGGCACCCTGTTCTAAAGCGTGGTAACCTAGGGTTATGGCGCGAGGGATAAGCCCCCGCGGATACCAGCCCCAGGAGGCACCCCAGGAGGCACCCCATGGCACCCACGATGCTCAACGCCCGCAGCTCGATGAGCGCAGCACTGGAAGCATCCCCCGACTGGCAGAACGTGCCCCAGTCGGAACTGGTTGATGGTGACCTGATCTACGACGCCCACACCGGGCTGATCCGGCCAGTCGCTGAGCGCACCGAGCGTGTCGGGCCCCTGCTCACCTACCGGCCCGCGCCCAGTTTGGCCGAGCTCGCGCGGCAGTACCCCGATGACGTGCTCTACACCTACCGGATGGAGGGGGTGGCCACCACGAGCTCCACCGTGCGCGTGCCGCGCGAGGAGCTGCACCGCTACTTCTCCGACCCCGCCAAGCCATCCCCGGAGGAGATTCACAACGCCGTGTGCTGCTCCCCGCAGGACTGGCTGCTCATCCCCGCCGGGGAGCAGTGGGACAGCCCCTGCCTGGACTTCGACGTGGCCGAGGAAGCCGATGTGTTCGTTCACGCCGCGAACGGCACGGCCATCAGTGACGAGCCCGGCCAGTAGGAACCCGCTCCTACCTCTCCGGCACCAGGGCCATGTCCTGGCTCGGGGGGGGTAGGGGACATGCCGGCTCGTTCGGAGGTGCGCCCCCTGGTGCTGGGAATGTGGTACAGTAGGGTTATTCCGCGAGGGAGAAACCCCCGCGACCCAGCCCCAGGAGGCACCCCATGGCACAGTCCACAGTGATCCCCGACGTGTGCGCCTACGACGGCCGCGCCATCGACCCCATGACCCTCGAAGATTCCCTGCGCGAGTTCAAGACCCCCATGTGCGAGGACTGCTACTGCGAAAGCGTGGACGACGCGACCTGCCCCCATGACGGCACCTACCCCATGTTCCTGACCCGCGGATGGATCACCGGGGACACCACATGGTGCTGCCCCACCTGCAAGCGCCACTACGCCTGACAAGACCACCCCACACCACGCCCAGGAGGCACACCCCATGAGCACTGATTCCCTCTACCCTGTTAAGGCCGCGATGGTCGTCAGCGAGACCGTGCACACCACCGTCTGGATCGACGCCGAGAAGTACAGGGCCGTCACCGGCAAAGATCTGCCTGCCCCGGGCCAGGAGGTTCCCGGGTACGACCTGGACCACTACGTGGCCGAGACGGACCCCGTGCTGATCGAGCGTGAGCGCGAGAAGATTCCCGACGTCCCCCCGAGCACCGTGGAAGCCCACGTCGCTGCCCGGGAGGCACATGCGTCCGGGTACATGCTCCTGACCGATGACGAGCACGATCTGCCGCCCGAGGCGCAGTCCAGCGACGACGCCGCGGACATCATGTGGCTCTGAGGGGCCCAGGATGCGGGCCCCGCCGGCCGAGGTCCACCATCCGCTACGCCTGAGCGCATGAGAACGCCCCCGACGCGTGTACGCGTCGGGGGCGTTTCGTTCCGGTGTGTCGGGGGACATCCTGCAGCGGTGAGAACCGCGTGATGCTGCGGAAGATCCGCTCGTCCCCACGACACGGCTGTTAAAAGCGGAAGGCCCCGCGCCAACGGGGCCTATCCTGATTCCTGACAACGAATCCTGAGCCCATTCTAGCGGTTGCGCCAACAGCCGCAATGGGGCGCCCAGCGATGGAAGACCTGGGTGTGGCCTGAGACGCGGCCACGCATCAACATCACCAGCCGCCTGAGAAGCGGTGCTACCCGGGTCAGAGCCGGTTCTTCTTGCCGAGCGCACAGACGGGGGCCGTCACCAGGACGCGCAAGCCCTGGAAGCGAAGGAGTGCCAAGCCCTACAGTGTCGCCCGTGGACAGCAGCCCTGCCACGAGGATGAGCACCGGAGCTGTGCGCGTATGCCGCCACTGCACGCGAGTAATGCCGCGAGCCTTCTTAGCTGCCCGCCACGGGTGGCCAACCGACGCGACCGATCGACCGACCGGGCTGATCCCACGTTGAACCGAGATGCCTTAGACGTTCCCCCCACCTCACCCTGCCCACCGCAGGACCACCCCCGGAGCGTCTAAGGCGTCTTCCTGCCCTCGGCTCCCTCTCTCCCTCCCAGGCTGATCCGGCAAAGCCCCCCCCCCAGCGCCAGCCGGAGCCTGCAGCACACGGGAACCAGCAGCACCACAGCAGCAGGGCCGCCTCGGCAGGATGCGGAACGCTCGAACCATTGGCCCACCACCCGGTGCGTGGTAGGGTGGGGTTATATGGCGCGGGGGAGAAGCCCCTGCACCACCCAGCCCGAGGAGGCCCGCAATGGCACACGCAACGCTGCTCACCCTGAACCTCTCCCTCACCGAGACCATCCACTACCTCAACCAGGAGTTGGTGGTCACCGAAGACATGCTGAACGAGGTCGCCTTCGCCGGGTACCCCCGCACCCTCGACGGTGCCAGGATGTTCGCCACCGATGGGATCAACAACCTCATGGACAGCACCAGTCACCCGCACTGGGCCGCGGCAGTGGAGACTGCCCGCAATGAAGACATCGAGAGCAGCGAGGTCCGCTACGAGACCCCGGGCCGCACCCCGCAGACCGTGCTGAACGTGACCACCGAGACCCTGCGCCGAGCGGTGAAGGAACGCCTGGACCGTGGGACGCTCACCTCCTCCCAGGCTCGGGCGCTCCTTCACCTCTCGGACCACGAGCTGAAAGGAGCCCTGAGCGAGTCAATGACCTTCGACATCTACGAGGCCGAACAGGTCTGGTACGACGAGGCGATCAAGACTCTGATCTGAGACCCACCCTTAGCGCTCCCGCACCGGGTTCGGTGCGGGAGCGCTTCGCTGCCGCGGCACCGGGGGCCATCACAGGTCCTCTCGGGCGCATAGTGGCGGAATAGCATTGCCACATTACGGCATCACGGCATCTTGCGTGGTACGCTAGGGTTATTCGCGCGAGGGAAAAGTCCTGCGCGACCCAACCCAAGGAGGCACCAATGCCCGACTTCCAGTACGTCGTCAGCATCACCTGCGAGACCCGAGAGCAGGCCGAAACGGTCATCGGGAAGCACTTGGCCGCGATGGAGGACTACGGCTTCGACTACCGCATGAGCCGAGAGGAACTGGACCCGTTCATCGAGGTGGAAGGCGGGATCGTGCAGAACAACCCCGCCCTGCCGGTCTTCGACTTCGACCACTTCCCCGAAGACTTCGACGTAGACCGCTGCCTGCACTACCTGGACACCATCGCCTCCGCCGGCCTGCAGGACCGGATGGGCAACCGCCCCCAGGACCTCGTGGACCAGGTGCTGCGCCGCGGCAACCGCCAGGACATCGAGACGCTGGCCGCGATGGATGTGGCAGTGCAGAACGTCCCGGTGCCCGCGGCGCTGGCTGACGCGGCGGAGGGGAAGAACACCGAACCCTACGCGGAGCTGGTGCGCCGGATCGTGGCAGAAGTGGGCCGCAACGAGGCCGGGTTCCCGGGCCTGGTGTGCCGGCTCCAACCTGCGACCGGGCAGGAGTCGGAGCGGGTGCTGATCGGTGCCGCAGGCGGCGAGGAGGCCCCGGAGGCGGGGGCGCGGCGGCTGCCCGTGGAGGCCGTGGGCCTGTGGAGCAGGCAGCTGTCGGTCCTGAACCCAGTGCGCCGGATCGTCTTCGACCTGCTGCAGTGCTACGCGCTCTGCCGCGCGGAGGCCGAGCAGTCCGGGGATCAGGCGGTCTGAAATCGGGCGTAGACCCCCCCCCGCCCCCCCGGCGGGCGGCCCGGGGGGTCTTCTACGCCCAGCGCTGGGAGACACGCCCCGCGCCCGCATAGTGGCATGACGACAGGACAACACCATGTCACTACAACATTATGCGTGGTACAGTCGGGTTATACCGCGGGGGATGAGCCCCCGGGTTCTCAGCCCGAGGAGGCACACCATGATCGCTCCCCTGACCTCTCACGAGAAGAAGGTCCTGGCGCTGGCCAAGCGCAACATCCGCCCGATGGGGCGCATGGACGAGGCGATCCGCAAGGAGTTCAGGATGCCCTACGTCCACTACTACTTGGACCTGGCCGCGCTGCTCTACGACCCGCGGGCCGAAGCCGCCGAACCCATCCTCATGCGCTCCCTGCGCCACCGCTACGAAGTCACCCTCCCGACGCCCGATGAGGTGTTCCAGCCCTTCGGGCCACCTGCTGCGGCCTGAACACGGCACACTGAACTGCGGCCCCGCCGGCACCAACTGCACGGTGCCGGCGCCTGAGAAAGGACACGACCCCTGATGACACCCTCCCTGGTGAGAGACCTCTTGCGCCTGCTGATCCGCGGGCTCCTGTACCTCGTGGTCCTGTGGGCTCTGGGTTGGCTGCTGACGACCCCGACTGCGGCCGAGGCTGCTCAGGAGCTGGTCGAACACCCCGGGGGCACCCTGCGGCTGGGGGTCTTCCTGCTGCTCGCCGTGTCCCTGGGGCGCACGCTGCTGCGATGGAGCCCCACAGCAGACGAGTCCGTGCCGCGCGAGCCCATTCCCACCCTGGGCAAGGCCACCTTGGGCGCGGGCGGTTCCGGGCTGGGGGAGGGCTTCGAGCGCCTGGACACCCCGGACGGTTCGGTTCGGCTTGCCCCGAAGGGCTACCTGGAATGGGTGAAAGCCACCGGCCCAGAGTCCGAGGTGCAGCGCCGGGAGTATGCGCTGGCGAACCTGGACAAGTACCAGAACCGGCTGCGGGCAACCCCGGCCCAGTGCGCGGCTCACGAGGCCGCTCACGCTGTCGTCGCGCACGCAGTGGGCGCCCACATCCACCATGTCCGCACCAACGGCGTCGAAGGCGCGACCAACGTGGAGACCCTGACCCCGGTGGAGAAGTTCGACATCACCCTGGGGATGCGGCGGGACATCTGCATCCGCGCCGCCGGGCTGCTCCACGACCTGTCGAACCAGCGCAACGAGTGGGGAGGGCTGCAGGACCTCGTAGAGGCCCAGCACCAGGAGCTGGGCCTGCAGTTCCTGGACCCCACGGTGGATGTGGAGGCCACCCGGGCGGCCCTGGTGGGCCACGCTCGCGCGATCCTGGCCCGGCACCCGCAGGCCGTGGATGCCCTCGCTGTGAAGCTGCGGGAGGGCGGATGGAGCACCTACCTGGACGGGGAAACGGTGGTGCAGGTGCTGGAAGACCATGGGGTCCGACCCGATCCCGAGGCGTTGCCCGGAACGGTGCACCGCCACCCCTGACCCCCGACCCTGCCGTGTGGTAAACTAGGGTTATTCCGTTCGGGGGAAAAGCCCCCGCGCACCCCACGCCCCAGGAGGCACCACATGGCACAGCTGGCCTTGAAGATCACCGAGACCGTGAACTACAGCATCACCATCGACGCCGAAGACTCCGGCCTGCTCGCCTCCGCCCGCGAGGACGGGTACACCGGGACCACCGGCGAGGAGCTGGCAACGTTCCTCATCGAGCACTACAACGACGACAGCCTCGACGTCACGGTCTCCAACCTCGTGGGAGACCTCGCCAGCGGTCAGGACCGTGAAGGAGCGGCCCTGACCGACCTGGGCGTCACCGACCGTGAACTGACCGAGGCGGCCCCCGCCGCCTGACCCCACAAGCCCCGGCCCGCCAGCGTGCGGGCCGGGGCCCTCACCCCCCCCCTGAAGGAGACATCGCCGTGGCCCTCACCCCTGACCCCGCACCGTTCCACCACTACCGGGAACACACGAAGCTGGCGAAGTACCGCACCCACATCGAGGTCGTCCGCCGGTTCCTGCTCCGCACCCCCTACCAGCTCGCCCAGTACGGAGACCCCGTCGCCGGGCAGGACCCCACCCGGCTCTACCCTGTGCGCGAGACCCCCGAGAACATCGCCTACGACTACTACGGCATCGACGCACAGGCCCTGGAAGCCGAACGCCAGCAGATGCGCGCCCAGGAGCACGCCGAGCTGCACGACCACCCAGAGCACGCAGCCTGACCCACGACGGGACATCCGCAGATGAGCCCCAGCCCTACCGGGACGAACCAGTGCCGGCTGTCCGAGACCTGAGAAAGAACCCTCGACCCTGACCACCCCGAGCCCCAGGAGGCACAACCACGCACCGCAGGACCCGTTCCGGGCGCACCACGCACCCGGTGCGGATCCCGCGGTGAAGGAGCTGAACCCGATGAGCACCCAGCCCACCGACCCCACCCCCCAGGTCGATCCGAGCATGAGGTACCTCAACAACACTCGAGCCCCGGCCTACGGCCGCCCCCGGGTGTCCCTGACCCATGCCCTGGGACTGTGGGCCCGGGGGATGTTCCGCGCCCGCGGCCGCGCCAGCCGCTCGGAGTTCTGGTGGGCGGCCCTGGTGGTCCTGGGCATCCCCCTGGGGCTGTTCCTGACCGGCTTCGTGATGGCTCTGACCACCGGATCCACCGCGGCGACCCCAGATACCGCCGCGGTCGGGCTGGGAGCTCTCAGCGCGCTCCTGGGGCTGCTGGGGTTGGCGGCGATGCTGACGCTGATGGCCCGCCGGCTCCACGACACGAACCTCTCGGGCGCGTGGCTCGTGCTGCTGGTGGGTGGGCCGGTAGGTCTGGTGGTGCTTGCTGTGCTGCTGCTGCGCCGCTCGCGTCCTGCCGGCGCCCGGTTCGATGACCCATGCGACCCCGCCCAGCCCTAGCAGGTGGTAGGGTCGGGTTATTACCTGTGAGGGAAGTGCCCTCACGCACAGCCCCAGGAGGCACCCCCGTGAACACCACAGTCACCCGCACCAACGTCTACCCACCCCGCGGCCCCCGCGACGCCATGCTCACCACGGCAGGCAGCTACACCCCCAGATCCCAGCGGATCATGGCCCGGGCCCTGGAAGACGTCATCAACGCCATGGCCACCAGCCCCTTGCCCACGGTGCACGCCAGCATCACTCCCAACCCGCAGCCCGGCACCCCAGGGCGCGTGGACGTCACCCTGACGATCACCACCACCAAGCAGCATCCCCAGGACTGGGCCCACGAGGCGCTGTACGGGGTGCCCCTGCGCAGCGCGTGGGAGCTGGCAGCACACCGAGCCCGCACCCTCGCTACCCCCGGGCCCCGATACGACCGCCAGGCCCTGCTGCGCCGGGCCGGCCTGGCCAAGCACCCTCGATACCGCGGCAACCACCACAACGCGGCCGCCTGAGCGCCCGCACTGCCGCACCCCTTCGGAAAGGCACCCCCATGAACCTGAACACCGCACCCCAAGACACCATCAACGCCTGCTTCCTGGACCTGGCCATCGCCAACCTGGACGACGACATCGCCTCGCTCCGGGCGCGAATCGCGGACCGCTGGATCGCCGTGGAGCAGCGCATCGACTCCGCACCCCGCGAAGCAGCCCGGCACCTGCAGGTCCACGACCACCTCGAACGCCGCCTGCAGATGACAGAGCACACCCGCAAGATCCTCGACGTCGAACGCATCACGATCCCGCTCCATGACGGTCGGTATAGTGGGGATACTTCACCTCACGAACGCGACGCCGGGACCCTCACCAGTGCCCCCGGCAGAAGGGGGACCGTCATGGCCGAGACCACCGACGCCCACCAGTACACGACCTGGGAGCAGATGTTCGGCAAGCCGCTGAGCGAGAGCGCGAACCTGGATCCGAACGATGAGCTCGACTTCACCCCTGACCAGCACCAACGCATGACCGATGACGCGGCCCAGGAAATCGTGGCTCGGGCCAACGCGATCCTGGACCAGTACCCCGGGGTCCACATGGATGCCCAGGGAACCATCACGGGTCCGTCCCAGGCGCCGGTGGGATGGGATGCTGTGGCCGTGACGGAAGCCATCGCCGGCATTGACGTCACCGACGACGTCCTGGACCGCCACCCGACTGCTTCTCCGCGCGAGGACTGAGGCACCCGCGGAACCAACGGTGGCCCCCACAAGGATTCCTGTGGGGGCCACCGTTGGTCTGTGACGACTGGGGTGTGACACGTCGCATAATCACTCCGTACCACAGTTGCATAAAGGGTGGTAGGGTCGGGTTAGCACACATGAGTGTGTGGGGCACCCCCCACACACTCCGACCAGCACCAGGAGTTGTTCACCATGCAGTTCAAGACCATCGAAGGCGCCCGCAGCTTCATCGCCAACGCGCGCAGGCAGCTGGCGGCCCTGCCCCACGACGCCATCAAGCTCCGCGACGGCGACAAGGCGCAGGCCCCGCAGGAAATCTCCGCGCGCATCGACGCCGCTCTGCAGGACCTGCAGGCGGCCGTCGAGCAGCTGTCCGCCCTGACCGACAAGAAGCGCACCCCCAGCGGGTCCCCGTTCTTCAACGCCCTCGTCTCCGGGGACGTCATGGCCCAGTACGAGCAGATCCACGGCCCCAAGGCGGCCCGCCCCTACATCCGTGAGGCCCTGGTCAATGCCATGGAAGACCCGCGGATCACCAAGAAGCTCCGCTTCGCCCCTCACATCCGCGACGGGGAGAGCCAGCACATCCACCTGCGCGTGCCGGCCGAGACCCAGGCTCGCGTGAAGGAGCTCGCGGCCCAGAAGGGCGTCACGATGTCCGAGGTGTTCCGCGCGGTCCTCGATCACGACCTGGCCCAGCGTGCCAAGGCCGCTCGCGCTGCCGAGCAGGAACGGCAGCCGGTCTCCGTGTAGGCCCCGAGCGGGTCCCGTTGTGGACCCGAGGAGGTGTCACACGGCCATGCACACAGCCAGCCAGGCACAGCGATGCCCCGGCCCACCGCCCCGCGGTAGACCGGGGCATCGCCACGTCCACACCCACCTCACGCGCGCCAGAACCGTCCGATGGGTACCCGCGGCACGCGTACCAACTACCCGGTGCAAACGCATCCATCTGTATGCTATGGATACCAGACCATCCGGGTTTGGTCTGCGGCGCGAGGAAGGGCGGTGAGCCACCGATGACGTCAGCGATTGTGGGTGTGCTGACCTCCCGTGACGGCCACTACCAGGCCCGGATCGTGGCCTTCGCCGGGGAACCGCGGTACATGCTCGCCCACCTCGCGCGCATCATCACCCGTGACGGGTACAAGGGAGCCCTGCAGCTGGCAGGACTCGAGCCGGTGAAGGATGACCGGCGTGCTCGGGCCTGGGAACTGGTGAACCCCGATCTGCCGGCCCCTGAGCAGGTACCGCACACCGTCGCCGCCGAAGCCATGTTCGATGAACTGCCCGTGGCCCGCCGTGACACCGCCTGGCGCGATTGGCACCAAGTCATGGGTGTCACCAGCGCCCAACGAGAAGCCGCGGCGGATCGAGTAGTACCCGGCCTCGGCGGGGCTGTGTTCAGCGCGGGGGAGCTGCTGAGCGGATCGGTGCGCGATGATCCCGATGAGCAGCGGGCTCAGGTGCCGTGGGTGTACCTCGTGGAACCCAGCGGTCACCTGTCGATCTACCACGTCCTGCACGAGACCACGCGTACCCGGTGGAACCTCGTGCGTCGCTTCCCCTACGAGCAGTTGCGCCGTCTGACCGGCAAGATCCTCAACCGGCCGATCTGAGCCTCGCTGGCCACCACCACCCTCACCAGGAGGCGCTATGACGGTGGACCCTCTCGTGGTGTTGTCGCTGACACTGACCGCGGTGTTCGTGGTGGCGCTGTTGCACGGCGCCCAGCATGTGCTCCTCGGTCTGGGCGGGGGTCTCAGCCCACGGGTGGAGGTTCCCAGCGACCATGCGTTGTCGGGTGCGGCGTGGATCCTGCGCGGAGGCGCGGGGGTGCTGGTGATGTGTACGGCCCGCGGGATGGCGGTGCACTCCTGATATAACCCAGGTCTACCACGCATCGTGGTATGGTTGCCCCACCATACGGAAAAAGTGGGGGAACATCCCCCACCCCACAGCCCCAGGAGGCACACCATGGCACCCGCAGCTCACACCAGTGCACACACCCAGCCGCAGCTCACGCTGACCCACCCCCGCGGCAGCTACGCCGCAGCCACCGCCGGCGGCGCCGTAGCGTTCGGCTGGCCCGCGCCCAAGGAAGGAAACGCCACCATGCCCCCGAAGATCGTCCCCAGCCCCTACGGTGAGAAGCTGCCCGACGAGGCATACCAGGAGTACCGACGCATCGCCGGCCTTCTGGATCGCTCCGTCTACGAGCCCATCGGATCCCACCACCGCGGCCCCGTGCGCAACGAAGACGGCCGCGACGGCATGGCCATGTTCGTGAAGCTGCGCGACCCCGACCGCGGCCCGCAGCTGCGCACGATGAGCCTGGAAATCACCCAGTCCACCGACTGGGACCCCCAGGCGCCCACCTACGACATGGTGGCGTTCTACGACCGCAGAGACTCCGAGAAGTACGTGATGGAGAAGCACGACATCCCCCTGGACGGTCTGCACGCAGCCCTGGCAGAGGTCGGCCGCGACTTCCGGTGAGCCCCGCGCGGCGCCGCTCACCCCGCACCACCCCCAGGAGGGACCCATGAACACTGCACTGAACAGCTCATCCCAGCCCGCAACGCCGGCGGAGCTCCCCGGCCCGGCCGTCACCGCGCAGCTGCAGCATCAGATGGACCAGCACGCCCAGTCCGTCATCGACACGATCCTGTCCCACGATCTGGACTCCCCAGCGTTCGTTGGGGAAGTCGCCACCCAGATCCGCAGCCTCGGCTCCGAGGTGATGCGCTCCACCGGCGACCTCACCAACGGCCTGCTGGACTCCAAGGAAGTGGACCTGCGCGGCGCGTTCCGCCCCGGCCAGGAGACCGCGATCCCCGAGACCCTGGGGGAGCTGCGCAGCTACCTGGACAAGTACGACCCGGTCCGGGCCACTACTCGAGCGAAGATCCTCGGGTTCATCCCCCGCGGGGCGCGCATCGAGTCCTGGCTGGTGTCCTTCGACTCCGCCCGTTCCCACATCAAGGCGCTGATCGACCGGCTGGAACGCAGTGACCGGACCCTGGAAGACAACTCGTTCAACCTGTTCGCGCAGATGGAGCTGACGTACTCCAACCAGGGCGAGGTGAACAAGGTCGCCTCCCAGCTGCAGGCCATGATCCGGTACACCGAGCGCCGGATCGCCGCCGAGCAGGACCCTGCCCGTGCCGAGAAGATCAAAGCCCGGCTGCTGTCCGAGCTGACGCGTCGCTACGAACGGATCATGGAATACTCCGCGGTCGCCTGGCTCAGCTACGAAACCCTGGCCCAGCTGCGCACCTCCAACGAGGAGGTCCGCAACCAGATCCAGGAGCTGCGTGACGTGGCCGTGCCGGCGCTGACCGTGGCCGCGATGTCGATGTCCGCGATGCGTGACATGCAGCAGGTCTCCGAGGGCATCAACGCCATCGCCAAGACCACCGGCAACTACCTCGAAGCCGTCGCCACCTTCCGCGCCGAACAGGCCCCTGCACTGGCTGCTGACGCCCAACGGGCAGTGTTGAACCTCGATCAGGTTCTGCACTCCCTCAACTCCGCAGCCGCACTGACAAAGCAGCTCGATACCCTGGCCGCCACCGCCAGCGAGACCCAGATGGAGAACGTCCGCAAGATCCAGAACGGCCTCGCAGCCCTGACGGACGGGGAGCCGGCATGAGCGCAGATGCCATGTTCAACATGATCGCCAATGTGCTGGTGCCCCTGGTGGCCTTTCTTGCAGCGGGCGTGCTGTTGCTACGAGCCGGGCGGGCACTCATCCAGGGGAACCCGGGACGGGTCCTTGCCAACACCGCGGCCAGCATGGCCGCAGTGGGGATTGGCCTGGTGTCGTTGCTGTTCTCCGAGCAGCTGTTCCCCAGCACCGCCGCAGACCACGAGGAGTCCGCGAACCCGGTACGGAAACCGCTTGCTGAGCATCTGCAGGACGTGACGGACACGCTGAACTCGCTGCATGAAGCGGTGTGGGTAATCATCCCAATGGCCTTGATGTGTGTCGTCGTAGGGGTCAGCCTGTGCCTCCCACGTCGTGCTTCCCCTGGGGGTGCGCAGCCTTTCGCCCGGGATTCAGAGGACCGGGCGGCAGCACTGTCTGCGGCCGCTGACACGGCCCGCCGACACCTGCAGCCCGCCCAGAGCGAGGCCGCCGCAGGTTCCACTGCCGCGGCCCGGGTGGCCTCCCGAGAGCGCGGACAGGCGATCTGGGAGGAGGCCATGGCCCAAGAGGGCCGGATCTTGCGGCAGTGGCAGGAGTATCGGTCGTCGGTGGATATGGTCCTGGCCTACCCGTCGCTGTCGAAGCTCGATGACCCGATGGCTGTGGCCGCGTCCCGGGCCATGTTGAAGACGAAGCGGTTGCGAGCCGCGGTACCGCCGGACCCGGACGGTGACCCCACGACGTGGGCGTATGTGAACGCCGTGGACGACCTGCAGCACGCCTTCGACCTGGCTGTGGCTTCGGCCCAGAAACGTTCGGCGTTCAGCCGGAAGGAACGCGAGCTGCTGGACACCGCCCTGACCGTGCTGACCACGATCCGCACCACCACGAACCCGGCCGAGGAGGCCCTGAACAAGCGGAAGTTGAAGAAGCTGCTGGAAGACCTGCCCCTCGACATGCCCGAGGCCGCGATGCTGGCTCTGGAAGCCGAGACCAGGCTGCAGCTGACCATGGGCATCGACCGGCGCGACAAAGACCTGGACTTCTCGTTGCTCTCCGGCGGCGGGCCAGGATCCTCGGCGGTGACGGTGTAACCCGCCACAGCCGCGCCCCCAGCCGTCAGCCCCCGTGTGCGTACCGCACACGGGGGCTGATTCATGGGCGTGTAGTGCAGTGCCCATACATCACTACTGGGTATAGTGTGGGGATAACACCACCACGGTCCTGCAGGAGGCACCTATGAACGACGCGGAGCCCCGCCGGTGCGGCAACTGCCGACGCACCGAGAAGGAGACCGTCTTCGCCACCGTCACCCGGTGCTCACGCTGCTACAGCTACTGCTACCGCCACGGTTACGAGTGGGCGCCCGAGGTCGCGCAGAAGGTCACGGTTTACGCCGGCGCGTGCCTGGACTGCGGGCGCACCCGCGAAGAAACCCGGTTCTCCACCGCCAGTCGGTGCCACCGCTGCTACGACTACCTGCGTCTGCACGGCGTGGCCTGGACCCCCGAGGTCGCGCGCACCAAGCGGTGGGCCACGGACGAGCGCTACATGTGCCCGCGGTGCTACGAACCGAAGTCCGCCCAGGCCAAACTGTGCCTGGACTGCGGTGAGACGGCACGGGCGCGCAACGCCTCAGCGGCCCGTGCCGCAGCCGCCGAGACCCGGGTAGGAGACTCCCCGGCCGCGCGCCAACGCAACAGCCGGGCCCGCCGGCAGGACCCCGCCCTGGACCGCTTCCTGAACCGGCTCCCCTCCCACCGGCGCGACGCCGCGGTGCTTGCGTGAAAGGCTCCATGGGATGACCTCCGACGACTTGGCTCTGGCGCCGCTCACCGGCGGGCCCCGCACGGAGACCTGTGTGGACTGTGGGCGTACCCGTGACCAGTGGCGGTTCGCCACCGCTAACCGCTGCACCCGCTGCTACACGTTCGTGCGACGTCACCATCAGCGGTGGAGCGAGGACGCCGCACGAGCACTGTGGCTGGCTGGGTGCCGCAAGAAGATGGACCAGTGTTGCGAGGCGTGCCAGTGCACCCGTGAGGAGCGCCCGTTCAAGACCACGAACCTGTGTTCCCCGTGCTACGCGCGGGCCCGGTGGGCTCAGGAGCACGGCATCGACCTGGACGCCCGCGTCTGCGCCAGCTGCGGGATCACGAACCGGGGCGCACCGTTCCATGACGAGGCCCTGTGCGCGGGGTGCTTCCGCGGGCTCCGGCAGGGACAACGGGCGCCGCTGTCGCGGGTCTGCCCCACCTGCAGGGCACGGAAAGAACCCGACGAGCAGTGGTGTGCCTTGTGCGCTCCGGTGCACGCCCAGCAGCAGGACGCGGCGCTACGGGACTTCCTGAACACTCTGCCGTCACACCGTGAACGCGTCGGCGGACGGTGACATAGAACGGCAAATAGGCCCCTGACCTGCGGTTTTGCAGGGTGCGCTAGAGGGGGGCAAAAACCCCTGCGTGGTATTGTGTGGGCACATAACCGGTGTTTGTGCCACCACCCGTACTAGCCCCACCGTGCTGCGTTGAGGAGACACGATCCAATGCCCGAGAAGACCCTTCCCCCGCGCGTGCAGGGAGAGCTGGACCAGCTGGCCGAGCAAGCCCAGCAGGTCGAGACGGTGCAGAAGCAGTACGCCCAAGCCCAGGAAGCGTCCACGAAGGCCATCCAGGCGCTACTGGCGGTGTGGCCGCTGTTCCCCCGCGCGAAGTTCATCCGCGACACGAACTTCTCCCGAGTCGGGCTCTACGGCCAGCTCCCGCCCTACGATGAGCTGCGCGCGACGGCAGCGAACCTGGACGTCTCAGAGCGCCGGAAGCAGAACGCCTACGACCGGGCCGTGGCCGCGGCGGTGGAGCATGTGCGCTTGAAGAACGCGGTCGATGAAGCGATCCAGCGGCGGTGGGACACCATGGTCCAACTGCGCACTGATGGTGTTGAGGAGCTGTCCATGGCTGACATCGCTCGCGCCGCGGATCTGAACTACGGGTGGGTCCGCGAGAAGTTCGTGAAGCTGGGTCTGGGAGGCCGGGCGTAACAATCTGTCGCGCAGACGACACGGCCGGGATGGGTGACCGTCCCGGCCGTTTGTTTACCCACGTCAAACCTCTAATGATGCTGTGATGTGGTTCTGCGGTAATGCCTTAGTGGTGTTGTGCCGGTCAAACGGTATTATGTCCATACAACACCAATACCCAAGTGAACTGAGCCCATAGAGAGGCAGGAGAACCGCATGACTGCGCGCATCTACACGGTGGGGAACCTCAAAGGTGGAACCGGACGCTCCACCACCGTCACCAACATCGGAGCGGAACTGGCCGAACGCGGCCACCGCGTCTTGATCGTGGACACCGACCCCCAGGGCAGCGCCACCAAGTGCCTAGGCGTCACCCCCAAGGTGGGGTACTCCCTCGGGGACCTCATCAACACCCCACCGCCGCACACCGCCCCCGACGTCTCCGACGTCATCTACCAGAGCGATGACCTGCCCAACGTGTACGTGATCCCGGCCGAGTACCAGTCGCTGCTCAGCGCGGAGACCACCATGACTGGGCTGCGCGGGGCGGCTGTGCTGCACACCAAGATCACCAAGCCCCTGCGCGAGGACTACGACTACATCTTCTTCGACACCCCACCGAACCTGGGAGTGCTCACCTCCGCGACGATCTACGCCGCGGACTACGCGATCCCGCTGGTGGGCCCCTACGCGGAGACCTACGAGGGAGCGATCAGCTTCCAGGCCGCCGTGCAGGTGAACAACGACGTCGCTCCCGCCGAGACACAGATCCCGTTCTGGCTGCGCGTGAACTGGGCCGACTCCGCCGAAGGCCGTAGGGTCGTCGCGCAGCTGGCCGACGAGGGAGCTCCCGTGCTCGATGCGTTCCTGCCGAACTCCCGCCGGGCCTCCAACACCGCCGACGAGTACAGGGTGCCCATGGTCATTGCCCAGCCCGGGTACCCGTTCTCCCAGAAGGTCAAGGCCATGGTCGATGCCATCGTGGCAGCAGAAGGGAGGCAGGAAGCATGAGCCGCAAGATCGCCAAGAAGTCAGGCAACTCCCTGCAGGAGTCCCGCCAGCGGGCCGACCGGCGTGCGCGCCCGGACCGCAGCCCGGCAGCGGAGGAGACACCAGCCGCCCCCGAATCCCCGGAGGTGACGGCTGAGCCCGTTGTGGCACCGAAACGGGCCACCCCGGCCCCCCGTGCCGGCGGGATCATCCACGACGGCACCCCCATGAAGATGGCGGACTCCACCCTCCAAGCGGCGTCTGCGGTCGCTGCCACCACGAAGGCACCCGAACAGCCGGGGCCGCCCGAGCAACCGAGGGACTGGGAACAAGCAGCACCCGAGCTGGGTGTGCGTTCGGGTGCCGGGGCCGCCACAACCCGGACCACGGTGTGCCTGTCCGCGGAATCGAACGAGGCCCTGGACGACCTGATCTTCGACGCCCTGGAACGCACCGGGTCCATGCCGAGGAAGTGGGCAATGCTCGATGTGGCGCTGAGCGATTTCATGCCCACCGCAGAGGAGGCCGCGGCCACGATGAACCGGGACTACCCCGAAGACCCGCAGCGGATGACGTCGATGATCCAGGTCAGCACCCGCCGGAAGCTGCGCCACGCGCGCGGAGTACGCAACGCGGAGGGCTGGCTGGTACCCGTGGCCTGGTTCCACACCGAGGCGTTGAACAGGTACATCGCAGACCGCGCTCGTATCCTGCAAGCCTGATATATGCGGGCGGCTTTCCTTTGAGGGGAGGCCGCCCGTTTCCATCGAGAGAGGATTTGCGTAAAAGATGATACCCTCAGAGTTCGAGGAAAAAGAATACGAAACACTAATGAACGCGCATTTGGCTTTGCGGGCAACAGACGATGCGAGACGGTATAGCAAGAGTTCAAGTTCACCAGCGCATATGCCGTCAGTATTTTCCCCAGGGCAGGTATTAGAAAAACATCTCGGCTTTGACTTTTCGGTGCTTTTGGATCCGCTATCACCAACGTATGCCCTACTGTTCGGCGCCCCCACGCCAATGTCTTTCTCGCCGCTTTTGTACGGCCCGGTGTACTTGCCACCGGAGGCGGCAGTGAATAACTGTTTCTTGCAATACAAGCGCCCAGAATGCGCCACCCCCGGCCATCGCCAGCCAGTCTGGAAGCGGCAACAGTTTTGGCGGTTCGATGTGCGCTCTGGCCCATCCAGGCGCAAAAACCATGACCAGTTGGAGGCTTTAGTGATGCTGGATCAAGGAATCGGGGAGCGTCTTGTGCGATATGCCTGCCCGGCGACTCATTCACGGCATGACCTTAGAACGTCGTATAAAAGTGGTCAGTTGTTGCGTCAATCGGTGTTTGTAAAGCCAGGCTTGTTGGCTAGAAACAGTGGTAGTGGGTGGCATAACTACTGGACGTTTGTGAGCAGCAGCAACGGGTTCCTGGGCCAAGGGAACCCGGACGGCGATGAAGTACCCCTGACAACTGCCGATACGTTCTGGGATGAGGCCGACTATATTTCGGTGGAGGGGTTCGGAAGTGTAATCGGGGCACTAAAGCGGAACGTGAGCAATGTGCGTGGCAGCATGAAATATTTTTCGAGAGACGAAGTTGTTGAAGGGCGAAGGCAGACGCTTGGCGATTGGGTGGAATCGCGGGTTGCCCGTGTGCAGGAGGATCTTATGGGCAGCGCCCCCGAGATGATTCCCAAGGCGGGTGTTTGGTCGGTTCCGAGCCGGGAGAGGTTGCACGAGGCAGTTCCGAAGATCATGGGAGCGGTCGAGGTGGCAGCAACGGCTCAGGCCCTTGGGTTGAAGTGGGTCATCACGAACCAGCGGAAGCGC
This sequence comes from Circaetus cinereus, assembly GCA_034783755.1. Taxonomy (NCBI): domain Eukaryota; kingdom Metazoa; phylum Chordata; class Aves; order Accipitriformes; family Accipitridae; genus Circaetus; species Circaetus cinereus. The sequence continues at coordinate 29,948 of JAXCMH010000272.1, forward strand.
TGATGACGTTGATGTCCCACGGGCCTTGCTCCTGCCGGAGGGGGTGATTCAAGGCCCTGGGGCGAACGATGGGCGGCACCTTACAAGGGCGCCGTCCATCGTCGTGTGTGGGGTTAGAAGGGTGGGTGGTCGGGATCCGCGGCCGCGGGCTCCGGGGTCACGGGCCAGTCCCAGAACACGTCGGGTTCTTTGCCCTTGGACTGCAGGTAGGTCTCGAACTCGGCTTCGGCCTCGTAGTACCACTGGCGGCAGCTCTCGCCCAGCTGGTCGGGGGTCTGGTGACGGAACTTCGGGGTGACGGTGACCAGGGTGCGTGTCAGCTGGGGTACGGCCGGGGCGGTGAAGCGCGGGGAACGCCACTGCGGGGTGGGTACGTGCCACTGCTCGCACAGCCCGGCCAGGGTGCGCCGGCCCTTGCAAGCGCGGCCACCGATGGCCTTGTCGAGCACGAGCGGATCCAACAGGGGCGCGGTAGGGGTGAAGGGGGCCAGGGAATGTGCTTGGGCCCAGAGGTTCAGGGTGGCGAACACCCATGCGGCGTTCTGCGCGGCGATCACCCCGGGGGCGCTCAGCAGTGTTGAGGTGATGACGTTCATGGCCGCTTCGGGGGTGGCTCCCCAGGCGGCGTCTTCGGTGGTGATGCCGTGAACAGCTGTAGCTGCGGCGGGGATCGGCTCGGGGGTCTTCACGAGGCCGTGGTGGGTGGTGGTGCCCTGGTCAGTGTGGGTGGTCAGCGCGTAGCCGCACACCTGAGCGGTGGTCGGGTCTGTGCTGGTGGTGGCCAGGGCCAAGCTGGTGATGGGGGTGTGGTCCCAGGGGCTTGGGTGCGGATTCATGGTGGTCCTTTCCGCTCGGCGGGAATAACCCAAACATACCACACCCCCACCGACCAGAGCGTAGGGGCGGTGACCTATGGTGGGTAGACTATTGAACGTCCCGTCAATCGGTCAGGAACGGCCCATGCCCCCGAGAAAACACCCCAAGGTGCTACCGGCGCCCATAGCGAAGAAGCCCCGCAGGAAGCGCCAGCCCCGCAAGATCGTGTCCTACGACCATCTGCGCGCCGCCCTGAAAGAAGCGGGGTTCGAGGTCGCCCAGGGCGGCAAGCACGCGAAGATCCACCACCCCGATCACCCAGGGGTATTCGTGTCCATGCCGCTGACGCCCTCAGACTCCCGTGGATCACAGAACATCGTGGCCGAAGTCCGCGCCCGGTTCGGGATCGACCTCAAAAAATGACCCCGGCCCGCACGCTCGCGGGCCGGGGGAGAAGCTGTGAAGGAGACACCGTGCACGAGACCTTCGAGAATCACCAGAGCCCCCGCACCTACGGGGGAAACGCAAGCCTGTCGGCCGTGGACCTGATCCACCACCCCGGCCGTCTGGCCCTGGACCGGACCGGCGCGGTGTGGTTCGCCTCCTCCGCCGGAGAGATTCACCGGGTCCCCGCGGGCACGGAGTACGAGATCTACCAGCGCATCGACGCCAACTACCTGGACACCCCAGAGCTGCGCTGGCAAGACAACGACGACCGGGCCACCTACGGCACCCCGTTCCCCGCCGTCCAGAAGGTTGAGGTCATCGACCCCCACGGGCGGGCGTACAGCCAAGAACCCGTCCAGGACGTCGTGCTGTCCCTCACGGATGCCGGGCAGAGCCTCATGCTGTTCCTGGACCCGCAGGGCCCCGGACGCAAGCGCGGGCAGGTGGTCTCAGAGGATGCTGAGGTCATGGGAACCGACGCCGAGCACGAGCGCTTCCATCAGCAGCGGGCCATGATGCTGCACCAGGCTCGTGAGTCCGGGGTGGTGGATCACCAGCGCATCGACGCCGCAGCCGCGACCGAGGCGGGTCCTGACCTGGCGCGAGAGGTGGGCGAACAGGTGCTGCGCCGTCTGAACGCCGCAGAGTCCGGGCAGGTAGTGATGACGTTCGGCAGGGCCTGAGTCGGGCTCTGCCGGCTGGAAAGCCCCACCGTCTGCCATAATGGCACTAATAGTTCCATTAGAGCCGTGCCCGGCAGGAAGGCCGCCATGTCCACCACCACGCCCCCCGCGGGGCAGACCCCCATGTGGGTCAATCAGACCGCACTCGGCAAGCACTTCGGCATCACCGCAGTGCAGGTCGGCAAGCAGCTCACGGCTGCCGGCTTGAAGGACGGATCCGACGCCACCGGCAAAGCGCTCACCGAGGGCTACGCCCAGGTCTTTCCCCTGGCGGACGGCACCATCGCCTACAAGTGGGACCAGGAGCGCACCATCGCCGCGCTGAGCGCCGTGATGGGTGTGGAGTCCGTGGACCCCAAGACCGCGGCCTACGCGTTGAAGGTCACCAAGCAGATCAAGACTTTCCGCCAGAGCGGCAAGCACGAGGTGGCCGACGCGTTCCTGGCCGCCCTGACCGACGAGAAGGTCAGGGCGCTGGTCGAGCGCAACCTGAGCTGACGACCCCCTGGGGATACCGCATATGAAGGGGCGACGCCGTGACCGAACGCCGTAAGACCGGGTTCTACCAAGCCCCCGCCGACGCAGCGCGCCTCCGAGCTGCCTACAGCGCGACGCACTACCAGGAGGGGCACGGTTCGTTCTCCGAGTTCTGCAACACCGTGCTCATGCGCGAGGCCGAACGCTTGGAGCAGACGTACAACGACGGGGCGCCCTACAGCTCCACCAAACCCCTCACGCCGGGCCGCCCACCGCGCCTCAATAACGTATAGTAGGGATAGGTCACTATTACGGCTCGAAAAACCCCGAAAAACCGGGCCGCAGCGACTACCACCACCACGACACTAGGACGCACCGTTGCCCGCACCTTCCCTCGAAATGCAAGAGCAGCTTCCGGCTGGACCGCACGCTTACGCGGTCTACCGGGCTCTGCGAGCACCCCGCCCTGGCACCCAGAACGCCCCGCTGCCCATCGTCGTCAAGGTCCATGCAGGACACGTTGATACGGCGCTGTGGAAGGACCGTGTGGCCCCCGTGGCCGCCGAAGACATCCGGCAGTCCCCGCTGATCGCCCATGTGAAGGGCCGCGGAGCGCACGAGGGCCGAAACTGGGTGGGTTACGAGGTCATCGACGGGCCGCTGCTGTCCGAACTGGACGACATGGGCACCGCCGACGCTGACCGGGTGCTCGGGCAGATCATCGACGCGGTGGCGCTGCTGCACGCCCACGGCGCCCCCCATGGGCAGATCCACCCCAACCAGTTCCGCATGAACGGTGAGACCCCCGTGCTGCTGGACTCCTTCTGGCTCTGGAACGACGAGGGCACCAAGCCCTCCGCTGCCGCCGACCTGACCGGCCTGCGGTCCCTGGCTGGGTTCCTGCCCGTGTCCGAAGCGGTGCGAGCGGCAGTGCAGGAACCCTCACGGGACATCACCCAGATCCAGGAGCGCGTCACGGCTGCGCGCAACCGGAAGCGGGTCACCGCGGATGACCAGGACCTCGATGCGTTCTTCGCCGCCCCCGCCGCAGCGCAGCCGGTGGACACCACCCCACCGGCGCCGGAGGTTCCCGTGGAGGCGGCGCCCGTGCCGGAGACGGACACGCAGCCCGCGCCGGAACCGGAACTCGAGACCGCCCCTGACCCGGAGCCGGAACCCCAGGTTCCCGCCCCGGTCCCGGAGACCCCTACCGCTGAGCCCGAACCCGCGCTCAGCACCCCCCAGGAGCCCCAGGACACACCGGAGACTCCCGAGGAGCCCACCCCGGCCCCCGCGGACGCGGAGAAGCCTGCCCACGACGTCGTAGAGGACACCGGGGAGGAGCCCGGATACAAGGGGCCGCTGCCAGAGCTGGGACCCACGGACCCGTCACCGGGCGCTGAGGGCACCGGGGACGAACCTACGGCGGAGGTACTGGCGCAGGAGGTCGCGGAAACCGAAGCCGCTGCCGCCGAGGAGCGCCCGCTGCGGTCCCTGGACGACGAGCTGCTGGAACCCGCCCCGGACCCGGAGCCCACGTCACCGATGGCCGCCGAGGAGCACGAACCGGGCAGCGCGGGACCCACCCCGGCGCCTGCAGTCGCATCGAAGCCGGTCACCCCGGCCCCGCCAGCGGCCGGGCCGGTGGTCATCACCGTGCCCGAGCCCGAGACGGAACCCGACGCGGAGCCGGAGCCGGAGACTGATGCGGAGCCGGCCGGGACGAGCGCACCGGACCTGGACGAGCCGGAGGAGGTGGAAGAAACGGAGGGCAGTACCGAGGAGGAGCTCGAGCAGCCCGGCCATGAGCTGCTGGCGGAAGTAGAGAACGAGCGCAGGCCCCAGAGCAGGTGGCTGGGACGGTTCCGCACCGCCCGCGCCACCCCCGTCCCGGAAGACGACAAGCAGGACGAGCCCGAGGAAAAGAACACGGGCTCCACCGCCGTCACGACCGACGACACCCAGGACGAGGCCCGCGGACCTTTCACCACGCAGGTCCGCCAAGCCTTGGGCACCACCAAGGGCAAGGCGATCACCGCGGCCGCCGCCGTACTCCTCGTGGGCGGCATCAGTGTTGCCGCCCTGTACGGCGGCGACACCCCCACTGACGCCGACTCCTCTACGGGTATCGCTCAGCTGAGCGCCACCGAGGACACCGAGACCACGATCAAGGGATACGGACAGCGCCCTGCATGGAACGTCACGGTCCCTACCGGGGGCAACGTGTTCGCCTCGAACGCGGGACTGGCCATCGTGAAGGACAAGACGATCACCCTCTACAACGACGAGGGCAAGAAGACCCGCGAGGAAAAGCTGGCCGGGGAACGCGGGTTCATGGTCGAAACGCAGATTGGCTCCGACACCGCCATCGCGTGGCGAGACGGCAACACCGTGAAGGCATGGACGCCGGCCATGGGCAAGAAGAAGAAGCTCATCACCGCGTCCGTGGATCCGAAGGCCACCATCACCGACAACGGCAGCAACCTGCTCATCAAGGAGGGCAAGACCTACTCGACGCTCACCGCCAAGGGCAAGACCGGGATCAAGGACACCAACGGCCTCGACCCCAAGGGCGTCGATGCTGAGGGAGTCATCAGCGGCGGGTTCGATGTGCCGGTGAACATCACCTCCCTCGACGGGAAAAAGAGCCGCGACGTCGTGCTCACCGCCCCGGAGGAGAACCTGACGATGCACTCCTGGATCGCCGCGGGTCACGGCTACGCGGCCGTGGTCTGGGCCGAAGACCCCTACGCCACCGAGGACTCCACGCCGGTGACCGTGGCACTGAGCTCCCTGAAAAACGGGGACGTCGCGGGCACCTACAAGACGACCCTGGGTGATGCCAAGGCCCGGAAGTGGAAGGCCGGCCAGGGCGGGCAGGAAGCCTCCTACGGGGACATCCTGTTCTCGCTCTCCGATGGGTCCCTGCTGGGCCAGACCCCGGACGGGGTGACGTTGAAGAAGATCCGCGGACCCCTCGCGCAGGCCGAGCAGAACGACAAGACCCTGATCTTCCGTGGCGCCGAGCCTGGCTACCGCTTCGATGGCAACGTCCTCGCGGCATCCCCTGACCAAGTGGTCGTGCTGCGCGGCCAGACCGTCACCGCGTACCAGTCCGAGCTGGCCTAAACCTGGCATCCTGGTAACAACCCCACCACCACACCGCACACCGAAAGAAGGCACCTCATGGGCAAGAACCCCCGACACCGGCAGCCACCCCTGTCCACACGCAACAAGGCCATGCGCCAGGTCGGGTCCGCAGCCGTGCTCTCCACGGGCCTGCTGGGCCTGATGGGTACCGCGAACGCCGCGGAGAACACCAACGCCGGCCCTGAGACGCAATCAGCGTTCACGCAGCCGCAGACGGCCACCGTGCAGCCCCCGATCATCGCCCCCGCCGCCACGGCAGAGGCCACTGCTGCAGCGGTGCCCGCTGTGGTAGAGCCGAGTGTGGCCACGCAGCTGGCGAAGGCCGAGGCAGCTACCGCGGTCCAGGAGCAGGCAGCTGCAGAAGCCACTACCTCGAAGCCCGCTGAGGACATCACGGTCATCAGCGACGAGCCGGGCGCAGCACTGCGGAAGCAGACGACCCCTGCCGCGCCGGCGGTCATCGCTGCCGCTGAACAGCCCGCCGTCGAAGCCCCCGTGACGGAGCAGCCGAACACCGAGAACCCGGACGCGACGGCCCCCGGTAAGGGCACTGCCGATCCCGCCGCGCAGACCGGGCCGGGCGCCGCTACCCCCGGCGACGCCGAGCCCACCGCTCCGGCTGACCCGAGCAACCCGAGCGATCCGGCTGACCCGGGCGCCACGAACCCCAGTGACCCCGACCCGGATGTCACGGAGCCCGCCGATCCGAGCGATCCGGCTCCCGGCGACCCCGAGCCGACCAAACCCGCCCCCGGTGACCCCGACCCGGGCACCGATGACCCCGACAAGTCCAAGCCCGTGAAGTTCGACCAGGACGACCCCCAGGACCTGACCACGGGTGACACGGACAAGAAGGACTACTCGGTCTCCGGGTACGAGGACGAGACCGAGGTGACCTTCACCCTGCGGGACGGCCAGAACGCCGTGGTCTGGATCTACGACAGCGCTGGGAACCGAGTGAAGGCCGTGGCGGTCCAGGCCGGGCCCGATGGCAAGGCAGGGGTGACCCTGGATCTGGCGAAGCTGGGTCTCGCGGAGGGCCAGTACACCCTCTACGCGGAGGCTGACGGGTACGAGGACGCCACGCTGCACCTCAACGTGGCCCCGGCCGCTACGGACCCTGGGAACCCGGGTGACCCTGACCCCGGGAACCCGGGTGACCCTGACCCGGGGAACCCGGGTGATCCTGACCCGGGGAACCCGGGTGATCCTGACCCGGGGAACCCCGGTGACCCTGACCCCGGGAAGCCTGACCCCGGGAAGCCTGACCCGGGGAAGCCCGGTGACCCTGACCCGGGCAACCCGGGTGACCCTGACCCGGGGAAGCCTGACCCGGGGAACCCCGGCGACCCCAACCCCGGGGATCCCGGCAACCCGGGTGACCCTGACCCGGGGAAGCCCGCTGATCCGAACCCGGGTGACCCGGGTGTGGAGGTTCCCCCGGCCAAGGGCGACGACAAGGCTCCCGCTCCGGGCCTGAACGCGGGCGGGAAGGACAATGGGCCGCGCCCGGAAGCAGCTCCCCGTACCGACCGTGATCCCGCCGCCGAGGCTGGTGACCTGGAAGCCGCCGGGCTGCAGGTGCGCCCTGGCCGCGACTCCACTGCCGAAGCAGCTGACCTGGAAGCCGCGGGGCTGCAGGGCCGCGCTGACCGCGGATCCACAGCGGAGGCCGGTGACCTCGAAGCCGCCGGGCTGCAGGGACGTCCTGACGACGCCGCTACGGAGGCGGGTGACTTGGAAGCCGCGGGGCTGCAGGGCCGCTCCGACCGTGGTGCCGCTGCTGAGCCCGGCGACCTCGAAGCGGAAGCGCTGCAGGGCCGCTCAGAGGCGAAGAAGTCCCCGGACGCGGAGCTGGACAAGGGCCGGGACCTCTCCGGCTCGTCGGAGACCACCAAGGAGCCGGCGGCTACCGCTGAGGGCGAGGGCACAGCCGAGAGCGAGAACACGGCCTCCGACGACGACGGGATGCCGGGATGGCTTATGGCGCTGCTGAGCGCGGTGGGCCTGGGCGCTGTGGGATCGGTGCTGTGGGCGATCCTCACGGGCAAGCGTCGCAAGGGCGATCAGGACGCCGCCGGCAAGCACCTGCCGGAGGACCAGCAGTAGCGCTCAGAGGCGCAGGTGACCGCCGCGGGGCCCAGGGGACTTCCCCTGGGCCCCGCGGCGTACAGAAGGACAACGGAGAAGGACAGGCACATGGTGACGCGAACGACCCGCTCGAAGCTGCCGAAGGACACCTCGCGGATGTTTCCCGTGCGCATCCCCCAGGGCTTCTTGCGACGGCTGCAACGTGAGGCCCGCCAGCAGCAGATCCCGGTGGCGGCGTTGTTGAGGGGCTACGCGGCTGCCGTGCTGACGCTCCCCGCGGGTCAGCGAGCCCGAATCGTGGACGAGTTGCAGAAGGGAACGTTCGGCACCGAACAGGCGCAGTGGGAGCTGAAACTGGTGCGGGCGGAAAAATAACCCAAACCAACCACACATGGGGTATAGTGGAGGTCAATAGGTAACGTATCCACACATCACCAGGAGTCACCGCCATGTCTGAGCAGACCACCACCTACGACCAGGCCGTCGCCGCTGCAGGCCCCTGCCCCACCGGCCAGATCACCCCCTGGCTGCGCCACGTCCGCGACCTGGCCGTGGCCATCGAGCTAGACCGCGTCAAGACCGCCGAGTTCCTGAATCGCGTCAATCGCGCGATCAACGGCGGTGAGGCCAACGGCAACAAGGGCTGGGGCATCATCAACGGGGTCATCACGAACGTGTGGCTGAACACGAAGCAGGCAAACCGTGGGGTGATCCAGTACGCGGGCCGCACCCGGGACGGGGAGTGGGTGGACGAGGAAATCGTCACCGTCCCGACGACGGGCGACCCCGAGGCCCAGGCGCTGTACCGCACGGCGCAGGGCCTGGTGGGGCACCAAGTGCGGCTGTTCAAGTGGCCGGAGCCGACCGGCCAGCAGGGGCGGTCCCGCAAGGTGGTGTTCCACATCGTGGACGAGGGCCCCGCCCAGTCCCCGAACGGCCAGTCCCAGCGGGTGCAGCAGAACGCCCAGTCCGAGCAGTCCCAGGGTCAGGGCATCCAGCCCCAGCCCCAGCCCCAGCAGTCCCAGGACGAGCAGGGGCAGGCCCAGCAGGGCTCGCAGGAGGCTCAGGAACAGCAGGCCCAGCAGACCCCGCCCCCGGCCACCATCGAAGCCGCTGACGGCAAGCGCGAGCTGCTGAACAACCTGCATCAGATCGCTCCCGACATGGCGTGGGCCGACGCGTGCCAGCTCTGCGCGCAGATGTGGCGTGACGCGAACCTCCCCGACACGGGGGATGTTCCGGTGGCGACGTTGCGCGAGATCCTGAGCGCGTACAAGACCCGCCAGTCCTGAACCACCCCGCCCACCCCGGCCCGCCAGCGTGCGGGCCGGGGCGTTGCCCCGACAGAAAGCACCGCCCGCCATGGCATCACCGCACGACTTCGAGTTCCAGTTCGGGACCCCGACCCTGGACCTACTGACTGACCCTGAGCGCCACGCCGTCACGGCCCCGCTCAGCATCGCCGTGGGCCCGGAGGCGGCCGCGGTGTTCCAGTCCCAGCTGAAACTCGAAACCCTCGGTGACTTCCTCACGTACTGGCCCACGCGGTGGGTGGAGCGCGGGGACTACCGGGACATCGACGCGTGCATGGACGGTGAGGTCGTCACTACTGGGTTCACCGTCACCTCCAAGCACCTGCGGGACCACCCACGCTCGCCCCGGTTGAAGATCCTCGTGGTCCACGGGATGACCGATCACGGGCGCCCCCTGCAGTTCAATCTCTGGCAGGGATGGGCCGCCAACGGGCAGATCTTCAAGGGCCAGCACTACCTCGTGTCCGGTGTTCTCGACACCTTCCGCGGGTCCCGCACGTTGAACAAGGTCGAGTACGACCAGGACGGGGAGCTGCTGGACCGGCCCGTGCGCACGGTCTACCCGGGGCGCGCCAAGGCCCCTCCGGTGTGGATCGAGAAGCAGAACAAGCCGGTGCTGGACGCCACCGAACACCTGGACGATCACCTGCCCGCGGACATCCTCGCCACCCGCGGCCTGCAGACCTACGACCAGGCGGTGCGGAACATGCACCTGCCCGAAACCATCGAGGACGCCGTGTGGGCCAAGCACCGGCTGGCCTACGACGAAGCGTTCGCCACCCAGCTCGCCCTGGCCTCCCGCCGGCTGGGCGCAGCCGCGGCGGTCTCCCGCCCCTACGCCCACGTCCGCGGCGGCTACCGCGACCAGTTCGACCAGGCGCTGCCCTACGAGCTCACCGAAGGCCAGAAGGAAGCCGGCGCGAAGATCGAGGCAGCCCTGGCCCAGTCCTCACCCATGAACTACCTGTGCCTGGGCGACGTCGGCGCCGGCAAGACCCTGGTGGCCTCCCGTGCGCTGCTGCAGGTCACAGACCGCGGCGGGCAGGGCGTGATGCTCGCACCCACCGAAGTCCTCGCGGAGCAGCACTACAAGGGGCTGAGGGAGGACCTAGAACCACTGGGCGTGCGCATCGCCCTGCACTCCGGGTCCATGGCCCGCCAGGACCAGAAGCAGGTCATGGCCGGACTGGCCGCTGGGGACATCGACATCGTGGTCGGCACCCACGCGGTGCTCTCCCCGCATGTGAGCTTCAAGCAGCTGGGCCTGGTCGTCGTGGACGAACAGCACCGCTTCGGCGTCGCCCAGCGTGACGCGCTGCGCCACCGCTCGGAGATTTCCCCGCACATCCTGGCGATGACCGCCACCCCGATCCCGCGCACCGTGGCGATGACCGTGTTCGGGGACCTGGACGTCGTGGAGCTCGCGGGAGTGCCCGCCGGACGCAAGCCCATCACCTCGGACGTGATCCCCGCCGACGACAAGGGCATGTGGGACAAGACCTGGGCCGCGATCCGTTCCCAGACCAAGCGCGGCCGGCAGGTGTTCATGGTCGCGGCGCTGATTGACGACGTGGACACCGTGGAAGTCCACGCCGGCGAGACCGCCCGCCTGGACTACGCCTGGGCCTCCGCGGTGGAGGTGGACTGCAAGAAGGTCAAGGCCGGGTGGGACGTGCGCATGGACGAGCACAGCGTCCTGTGGGTGCGAGCACCCGAGGATGCACGCACGAACAGTTCCCAGACGGTCACCGTGACCACCACCGTCTACGCGGGGGAGGGCGCCGAACCGCGTGAGGAGACAAGGCCGGTGAAGGTGAAGGTCGTGAAACCCCCGGAGGAGGGCACGGAGGACGCCATCCCGCGCCCGGCGCCGCTGACGGTCTACGAGCTGGCCGAGTTGGCCCGCCAGAACGCCCCAGAGGCCCGTGTGGGGGTGCTTCACGGCAAGATGCACCCGGACATGAAGAACGAGGTCATGGCCAAGTTCTCCGCCGGGGAGCTGGACATCCTGGTCTCCACCACCGTGATCGAGGTCGGCGTGAACGTCCCCAACGCGGTCATCATGGCGATCTGGGACGCCGACCGCTTCGGCGCCGCCCAGCTGCACCAGCTGCGCGGACGTGTGGGCCGTGGCCAGTACCCGGGCCTGTGCCTGTTGGTGACCTCCGCGCCCGAGGAGCACCCGTCACGGGAACGCCTCGCAGCGGTGGCCTCGACAACCAACGGGTACGAGATTGCCGAAATGGACCTGGAACAGCGGCGCGAAGGAGACATCCTGGGCGCCGGGCAGTCGGGGAAGTCACGGATGAAGCTACTGGACCTGACCGCGGCGAAGAAGCTCATCGGACAGGCCCGCACGGATGCCGAGCAGATCGTGCGCGAGGACCCCATGCTGCGCCAGCACCCGCAGCTCTCCGCCTGGCTGGCCACGATGCTCACCGACGAGGAGATGGAAGCCATCACCCGCGCCTGATACGCGGGCCGGGGTGTGGATAAGCCCGGCCCGCGCGGGCCGCCGGCCGATAAAATCGGGGAACCCCCGCCGCCGGTGACACCACCCCGGCGCTCACCACCACCGTTGAGGAGACAGACCATGTGCGAATGGAAGCCCGGGCCCCGTTGCCACGCTCACGCCCGCCCGAAGCTGGAAAAGGCCAACGCGACCATGGAAGTCGCAGACGCCGAGTACAAGGCCGCCCTGGAACAGGCCGGCGGGGACCACAACAAGGTCCCCCAGGACATCGTGAACCGGCGCATGGACGCCATCGCGGAACGCTTCGACTCCCGACGCCTGTACTACGCGACGCCGATGGGCCGCCGCACGGCCATGCACACCACGATTCCCGCGCTGAACAAGCAGGCCCAGGAGGCGCAGGCCGCCTACGAGAAGAACCCCACGAAGGAGAACGAGCGGGCCGCCCGGTACGCGAAGACGCAGCTGACCACCCATGTGAACCACTTGAAGGACGGCGAGCGGCGGTGGTCGCAGGCGAAGAACGACTACACCAGCTCCCGGCTGCGGCAGAAGGCGCTGGACGAGCAGGACTACTCGAACGCCCTGTACTCCCGGTCGGAGCTCTCGCGCGCGGCGGCCTGGGACTCCCTGAACTCCCGGGACGCCGTGAGGTGGTCCAGTAACCGCAAGACCGTGGTGCGCCGTATGGAGCTGGAGACACCGACGATGGAGCGCGTGCGCGGCGAAGCGCACATCCAGATCCAGGGAAACCATGTGCACGGCTACCGTGTGGTGGCGAACATGCGCTCCCTGGATTCCGCTGCATCCCACGCTGAGACTGAATACTCGAGGCTCCCCGGGTACCGTTGGACCAAGCGCCTGAACGAGGGCGAGTACGAGTACAAGAACACCGGCAAGTACCAGCGGATGGTCTCGGACAAGATGACCCTGGACGAGGCCCGGTCCACGGCGAAGTCGTGGTCGGAGTCCAGCACCATCCCCGGGCGCATGGCCTACGCGGCCCGTGTGCGCTCTGTGCAGGCACAGGCCGCCAAGGACGGCTTCACCAGCAACGCTGACATGAAGGCCCACGCCGAGGCCGTGCGGGCCCGGAAGTCGGCTGAGAAGAACGCCGGCGAGGACCAGCCTGTGAACCAGAAGGCGTAATCGCTGAACCCCCTGGGGGCGGTCACACTCCCCGCTCCCAGGACCACCACCACCGAAAGCGAGCACCACTGATGACTACCTACCTGGCGCACCTGGCCACCAACGCGAAGATCCTCTCGGCGTCCCCGGACCTGGGCTTGGGGGCCATCAAGATCACCCCGGGCACCTACGCCCTGTTCTCCGACGACCTGGAAACCGCCAAGCAGCACTACGCCGAGTTCGATGAGCTGATGGAACCCAACGCCGCGGTGCGGATCTACGAGTTCGCGCAGGACCCCGACGAGGACGCGATCCGCGAGCTGCTGGAACGCGACGTCGTGCTGGGCGAGGAACAGGGCGCCAAGATCATCGAGGAGCGCCTGTGGGACCCTGCCGGTCGTGTTCCCGACGCCGAGTGGGACCGACTGATCGCGGAGACCCTAGTGGAGACCTTCGATGACGATGTGACCGGCGGCGGCGAGCCCGTGTCCTCCCTGCGGGACTGAGACCGCCGTGACGGTTCAGGAGCACGAAGGGGTCCTCGTAGATCCCGTCACCTGGGTTGCCCCCGACGCGGGCGACGATCAGGTGCGCGGCTCCCGCGAGTACGTGCAAGCGGTCGTGACCACCACCCAGGACGACGCCTGCGCAGAAGGTCTCGCCGTGCTGGACGAGCAGCTGCAGGCCAGCACAGCCCAAGACGCGGCCTACCGCAGCCTCTACGCCCGGCGGGAGGCCGCGGCCGCGGCCATGCTGTTCTGGGCCGAGCAGCAGGTCATGCTGGGGGAGCAGATGCCCCCGCCGGTCCGCCGGGCGTGCGAGCTGCTGGCCGCGTGGCTGGGGATCGGCGCGGTCCAGGCCAGAGCGTTCGCATCGGTGGCCCCGGCCGCCCACCAGCACCTGCAGCTGGTGTCCCAGCGCCGGGACCAGCTGGTGGGCAGTGGCATGTACGGGGCGTTCCCCACGGTGTCTTCCCGCCCATGGGTCTCGCACCCGCCCCGGCCCGTCGAGGCCCGGGACGTGGCCATGCTCTACGTGCTGGGTGTCGATGCGGTGTGGGACGGCCGCCAGGTGCTGGCCACGAGCAGCATGGATGAGGTCGCAGCGTTGGGGTACACCGCCCAGAGTGAGGTCCCCGGCGGGCGCGTAGTTGGTTCCGCCCCTGACGTGCTGGGCTGGTACACCCACCACTGACCCCGCGCACGGTATCGTAGGGTCACTAGACCGATGGCGGCGGGTTGCCGGAAGGCGGCCCGCCGTTGTTCATGCCAGGAGGCGCCATGTCCCACGGACCATCGGACGGTGATCCCACAGACGCTGAACTGCCCCCGCGACGGTGGACCCCCGAGGAAGTCGATGCCTTCCTCCACCAGGCCCGCATGAGGCTCTACCCCATGCCCGTGCGGGCGGGCCGGGGTTGGATCGGACTGATGACCCGGGGCCTGCCGCCACTGCCGGAAGAACCCGCACCGCAAGCTGACCGGGGCGCGACGTTCCGCCGGTTCTACCTGCTGCCGGTGGTGCTGCTGATGGCGTTCTTGGTGCTGCTGGTGGGGGTGATCGCTGTCGTGCCGACCTTGTTGCTCTCCCCGGTGACTGGGGTAGCCGCTGCAACCGGCGGGGACGGGGGAGTGGCTGCAGTGACCCCGATTGTCTCGCTCACCGTCACGACGCTGCTGGTGGTGGCGCTGGTGTGGCTGCGCCCCAGTGGGCTGTTCCAGGTCCTATTCGACGCGGCGATGACCGAGGAGCTGCTGTTCCGCTACGGCTGCGAGTCCTGGACGACGGGACAGCGTGCCCGCTCGTGCGTACAGTTCGGGTTCGCGCATCTGCTGAACCTCGTGGTCGCGGTGGCGACCCTGGGTGGGCTGGCACTGGTGGGCTGGGCGTTCATGCGGGTGTATCTGTGGGAGCTACGCCGCACCGGGTCACGAGAGCAGGCAGTGCAGTCCGCGGCGTACTTCCACGCCGTCTACAACGTGGCCGCGGTCGCACTGGCACTGTGTGGCGGGATGACGGTGCTGGTGTCCTTCTTCACCTGACCCCGGTGTGGTAGGCTGGGGTTATGAACGCGAAGACCACCACACTCACCATCGGCCACACCGCCGACTGGCACCTGGGCCAGAACCGCCACGGCCACCGCACAGCCGCCGGCACGAACTCCGCTCGCGACTCCCTGCGCCGCTGCGCCGACCACCTCGTCACCGACGCCCTCGACAAGCAGCTCGACGCCATGCTGATCGTCGGGGACCCCCTGGACAAGGGCACTCCCTCCGCAGAAGACGTCGCCTTCCTGCAGGACACCGTGGCCCGCCTCGTGAACGACGGGGTGCCCGTGCTCATCGAAGACGGCAACCACGGCCGCCACGGCGTGCGCGCCGGGGACCGCGGCCCTGCCTCCCTGCTGCGCGCCGCCGGCGCCACCGTCTACAGCGAACCCGGCATCGTGCACATGGACACCCGCAACGGGCCCCTGCACGTCCTGGCCGTGCCCTGGATCGAGCGCCAGAAGTACCTCGAAGCCGCCGGAGCTCTCGACGTGGACCCTGCCCAGCGTGACGAGCTGATCGCGGCGTACATCGGCGGGGTGATCGAAGACCTCGTGGACGACGCGAACCTGCCCAACGGGGAACGTTTCATCGCCACCTCCCACACCACCGTCTCGGGCTCCGTGCTCGGCGGGGAAGGACCCGACCGCGGCTCGGAGACCGTCATCAACCCCGCGGGCGTGTTCGAGGAGGTCATCCTGCCCCTGGACCTGTTCACGGAAGTGGGCGCGGAGTACGTGGCCCTGGGGCACATCCACCAGCAGCAGGACTTCGGGATCGCCTCCTACGCGGGTTCCATCGACCGGCTCACCTTCGGAGAAGCCGCCTCCCCCAAGGGCTACCTGAACGTGACCCTGGACGGGGGCGAGCCCCGGCGGGAGCTGGCGGCCACCCCGGCGCGGAAGATGCGCAACGTGAACCTGGCCAAGACCCCCACCCCGGACCTCTCCGACCTCGCCCCTGACGAGCTGGTCAAGGTGTTCCTGGACGAGGGGCAGGCCCAGGTGCCCGAAGACATCCGCAAGGCCGTCACGGAGGCCGGCGCGCGCCTGACCGCACCGCGCCGGCGCCCGGTTCGCCGCACGGCCGCCCACGGTACGATCCAAGAAGGTCTCTCCCCCCTGGACGCAAGCAAGCAGTGGGCCAAGATCAAGGGCCTGGACGAGTCGATGACGGACAAGGTGCTCACCTGTCTGGCCGGCTACGTGGACAGCTGCTGCCACTAACCCCCCCACGGCCGCAGACCAGCCACCACCGCGCACAGGCGGGGCGCAGACCTACGAGCTGCGCCCCGCCCGCGCGGGTTGTGGCTGTTGGGCTGAAAGCAGGAAGGACGGGTCCGTGCTGGATCTGATCGCCACCGGGTACGGAATCCTGGTCATGGGGTGCGTCTTCGCGCTCATCGTCGTGGTGACCCACGCATGGGTGGCCCGGGACGACCCACACCGCCGTGCCCGCTTGGAGCGCGAGCGGTGCCGGCGCGCGGAGCGTGACGCCGCTTGGGCTGCCTCCCGCCGGCGGTACGTGGCCGCGGTGCGTTCGGTGTTCGCCCGCCTCGGTCCAGCACCGAGGTTCACCGGCGCCCAGCACAGGCAGGCGCTGAACCGTGTGTGGCGGTGCCGGCGGGCCACCACCCGCGGGTGGGTGGAGCAGGTGCGCCAGGAGCACACCGCCCAGCAGCTGCAGGAGATCCAGGACGTGCTCGCGGACGCCCAGCGCGAGGCGGTGCGCGTGCTGCGTGTGCGACGGCACGAGAACCCGCAGGAACACCCCGGGGTGCGGGACATCCGTGTGGCGGCCGCGGTGGCCTGGAAGGCGTCCCGTGTACCCGCCCCGGCGGTGGATCCCGCCCCGGTGAGGGTGCCGGCCGCGCCCGAGCCGGCGCGGTGACCCTGGTGCAGTGAAGCCGGGTGCGCCAGGTGTCCTCGCAAAGCCGCCCAAACCCCCCGTTGCCGTGGTACACTGGGGTTATGTTCTGGAAGAAGAAGTGCACCCCGCGCCCCGCAGCACCCCAGCCGCCAGTGACCCGCAAAGAGAGCGACGTCCGATCCGCCCGCCTCGCCGGATCCCCGTTCGTGATCCACGACGACGCCACCGTGAGCTACACCGGCCAGCCCGAGCTGTCCCCGACACTGCGCGCCACCATCGACGCCCTCGCCCACGAACGCGAAACCCGCCCGCGCACGGTGCACCTCGTGACCGCCTACCCCCACTGGCAGGACCCCGCCTACCTGGACGTCCAGGAGGCCGGCACCAGCTACCGGCTCACCCCGGACGGACGGCCCCTGACTCCCAACGCCCCCCACCTGCAGGGCGCCCCCGGCAACACCCGCTGAGCCCGGAAGGAGCCCGCCATGTCGCTACCCGCACGCGCTCTGGCCACCGCCGCGAACCGGCCCTGCCCGCGCCTGGACCTGGCCGCCCACCACGGCTGGGCAGACACCGCCGTCGCCAAGGCATACGGGTACACCAACAAGTCCCCGCGCCTGGCCTACGCACTGGGCAAGGCGTTCGAGGACCGCTTCACCGCTGACACCGACCGCCTCATGGGCCTGGCCGGCGCCGAGCACGGCGCCGTGGCCGAGGTGGACGTCGATCACGGCGACTCCGAGGCGTACCAGCACTTCCAGGAGCTGCTGGCCGACGAGCAGACCACGATGATCCTGCAAGGGGTCGCACCGGGCCTGTTCGGGGGCTGGCTGCGCCCCGACCTCGTGTTCTCCCGCGACGGGCAGTGGCACGTCGGGGAGGTGAAGATCTACCTGGACAAGGGCGGAGAGACCGACGCGCACGCGTTCGGCCAAGCCGTCACCCAGGCCGCGGCCTCCGTGCTCACCCTGCGCCGGGCCGGGGTGAACGTCTCCGACGACGTGCTGGTGATCCTCACCAACCTCATCGGCCAGCCCACCGGCCGGTGGGTCAATGCCGCCGGGGAACTGCACCGGCTGCAGATGCTCGAACAACGCGCCCAGTACCAGGGCGGGGCATCCACCACCGCCCCGGACCTCTCCGGCGCCGAGCACATCTACTCGATCCGCTGCGAAGGCGCGTGCGCTCTGGCGGAATACTGCCGCGAGCAGCTGCGCGAGACCGAGCACGCCGTGTTCCCGTCCCTGGGACTGGCTCACGCGATGCACACCACCGACCAGGAGCTGATGACCATGGCCCACCACCGCGGCACCGCCGTCCACGCCGGGTACACCGCCGCCGTGAGCGTGGGGGTGACCTCCTGATGGACCCCATGACCCCTGCCACCGTGCACGCCTGGCTGCTGGCCGCCGCCCAGCCCCCCGAGCAGATCGTGGGCCTGGTGCGCGGCATGGTGGGCCCCACCGCCGACGTCCACCCCGAGCTGTTCCTGGACACCTGCCTCTACCGCATCCGCGAGGACCCCACCCCCGGGCCGGTGATCGCCCGCTGGCTGGCTGAGGAGCCGGTTCCCGAAGTGCCCGAGGAGTTCCGCGCCGCCTACGCCCAAGCAGACCCGCCGATGGACGAGCCCCTGGGCAAGGCGTGGGAGTGGGCCTGGACGGAACCCCGCGACGTCCTGGTGCGCCGCCTGCAGTGCGGGGAGCGGGTCGAGTCCGACCCGTACCTGTTCGACTACGTCACCCACCACTGAGCCCCGTGCGGGCTCACCCCATCCCCAGGAGGAGACCATGAGCACCACCCCCGTCACGGCCGGGTACGAGAAGCAGCTCTACGACTACGGCATCCGTGTCGCCGCCCACGAGCAGTCGCAGATCATGGCGCGCACCAGTACCCGCCACCAGCACATCGGGGACGCCGCACGGATCCTCGGGCTGGTGACCTCACCCGGTGACCACGCCGGCCTGTGGGGTGTGATCGACGGTGCCGTGGACGCCACCAAGCCCAACATCATCACCACCGGGGACCCCTCCACCTTTGCCGGGCAAGCCCACCTGTGGGAGCTGCTGGGCCAGAAGTGGTCCCAATGGCTGCGCACGGCCCTGGCCGCCGAGCAGCTGCCCCAGCTGATCGTGGCCGACCGCACCGCCATCGCCCGCCTCACATGGTCTGCCCGCCGGGTGGTGCGCCACCCGGACACCAGCGAGGCCGCCGCGGCCGCGGCCCGGTACGTGATCGTGGCGGAGTCCCTGCTGAAAGCCCCCGGCTCGCAGGTGTTCCTGCCCATCACCGACATCCTGCGCGAGCACTTCGTCACCGGCGCGGATCCGGCCGACGAGACCCACCTGGGGCACTGGCTGAGCTATCCCGAGCACACCGCGGACTGGGCCCGGGAACAGACCGGGCTGGACGAGGACTTCGAGGCCGAAGACACCCGTTTCGGCAAGACGGTGGACCGCATGTACGCCTCCCACGGCGAGATGCGCCAGAACCGCGCGAACCGTGTGGTGCCCATGCTGGCCCCCGTGCTGACCCGCCGGTTCCAGGACATCCGCGCCGGACTGGACCTCTACGGGCGCCACCCCGGTCCCGTGATGCCCGCGGCCGAAGCCGGCTACGCCCAGGACACCAAGACCATCGCCCGGTACGTCACCAACGGCACCACCCCCGGGTTCAAGTCCGTCGCCTCCCGCGTGGCCACGCTGCGCGAGCGGGAGAACCGCGCCGCGTACTGGGCCACCGCCATGTGGGCCCAGGACCACATGGAAGCCGTGCGCGCGGCCGCGACCGGCGACGTGCTCAGTGGAACGGTCGAGCACGGCGCCCTGGTCGTCCACGGACCCGTGCGCGCCCGCCCCGGTGACACGTTCACCACCGCCGCCGGCGAGGCCACCGTGGGAGAGCTGAGCACCCGCGGCGGGGCGACCACGGTGACCTTCGACGTGCTGCTCACCGATGAGGACACCCTGCTCACCCCCACCGTCCAGGACCAGCGCCACGCCCGTTGGGTCACCCCGGGGTGGGTGCACACCTACGACGCCCCGGCCTCCGGGCCCGCGGCGGTGCTTGACCGCGGGAGCCTCACCGCGTGGGCCGAGTCCCTGAAAGACCCCCACGCTTCTTAGCGCTGTAGGGTATTGACCTGAGTACAACATCCGATGTACGTTCTAAAAGTATATACAACAGACGGCTATGTAGGCCGTGGAAGCGTACAACGAAAGGGGCCGACGTGAGCCCGCGCATCATCGCCAACGGCATCCGCACTGACCACCCGATCCCGCAGCTGCCCTTCGTGGACGACGCCATGCTGGACCTCACCGACCGCGAGCAGATCGAAGCCATCGGCCGCGGCGCGGGGGAGGGCCTGTGGGGCAGAGCAGACCTTTCCTACGAGGTCGAGGGGGACTGGCGAGCGTTCACCACCATCCCCGCCCACCCCGAGCTGGCATGGGTCGTCAGGCACAGCGCCGAGCACGGCACCGTCGTCATGCTCGTGGACAACGAAGACGCCGCCGACGAGTACAGCATCGAGCCCGAGCGGGCGCTGGTCCGTCGCTACGGCGGCTACTGGTGGGACGGGAAGACCTGGCACCGTGCCGTTGCCCGCTACGATCCCGTGACCTGGCAGGCGGTCTACGACCCGGTTCCCGGGGCGCAGTCTGTGACCGCTGAGGAGCTGATGCTGAGCTACCCCGAGCGCGGTGAGCCCCGCGCGCCGATGACCCTGGACGCCATCGCCGCCACGTACCGCGCCCACGGGATGCCCGCCAGGCTCCCCGCGGTGGACTACTGGGTGCGCCACGAGCTGCCCGTGTGGCTGGCGACCCGGCAGGACACGAGCGACGCCGCCCACGCGGTGGTCACCCTCACCGCCCCCGAACTGGATCCCTCCTCGATGCTCACCAGCCGCGACGTCGCCGCCCGGGCCGGGGTCACAGAGTCCACGGTGCGCGCCTACCGTTCCCGCCGACAGATGCCCGACCCGCAGATCGAGAACCCCACACTGTGGGCCGTGCCGGGCATCGAGCGGTGGTTGGCACGGCGTACCGCCGACCAGATCCCCGAACCGAGGCTGAGCGATTCGGAGACGATTCTGGCGTCCATCGGTCACGACATCAGCAGCGCGCTCAACGGGCGCCGCCACCGCAACCGGACTGACCCCGAGGTGGCCCGCATCGTCGGCCGGATTCTGGATCGGGCCACCCTGGGTCTGAGCACGGACCCCGCCTACGCCGCGGAGCTGCACGCGCGGTCCTTTGCTCAGGACATGCAGAAGGCCCTCGACCCCACCTCGGCAGTCCCGAGCTTGCCGGATCGGACCATGGACCACCTTGTGCTGCTCGCGGAGGCCAAGCCGCGCACCGCTCAGGCGGCGATCCAGCGCATGGTGGACAAGCTCATCGACCAGGGCCACACGCGCGAGGAGGTGCTGCGGCCCATCGTGAACCACCCCGACCTGATCGACCGGCCCGACCTGCGGGACTGGATCACCGCGGCCGTCACCCCCGCCTGACTCCTACTCCCACGCGCCCCTGCCCGCCCGCACACGGGCCGGGGCGCGGACCACCACCACAAGGAACACCGCGCATGGACACCATCACGCAGATCACCGACCGGGTGCTCGAGTCCACGGTCACCGCCCCGGCCACCGTCATCAAAGCCCCACCCGGGGCCGGGAAGTCCTACCTGGCCGCGCTGATCGCCGGGATGCACACCGCCGGGCTGGGGCACTCCATCGCCATCGCCACCCCCACCCGGGAGCAGGGCATGGACCTGGCCCGGAACATCACTGCGGCCTACCCGGACGTGACCACCGTGTGGCACGCCCCCCGCCCCGCACCCGGACTGGACCACGCGAAGTCCCCGAAGGACCTGCCGGCGGGCCCGCATGTGGCCGTGGGGACCCTGGCCAAGTGGTCGTTCTACACCCCTGACACCCACGAGGGCACCTACGACCTGCTGCTGATTGACGAGGCGTGGCAGGTCACCGACGCGACCCTGGCCACCGTCGCCCACGTCGCCGCCCGCTACGTGCTCATCGGAGACCCCGGGCAGATCGCCCCGGTGGTCACCGCGGACATGAGCGAGTGGGCCGACCAGCCCGACGCGCCCACCCTGCCCGCCCCGGAAGTGCTCGCCCACCGCCACCCCAGCACCCCGTTCTTCGAGCTGCCCTCGACACGCCGTTTCGGGCCCCGCACCGCGGCCATGGTCTCCCAGGCGTTCTACGACTTCGACTGGGACTCCATCGCCCCGGCCACCACGATCACCGGCACCGGGATCCCCGCCCTGGACGAGGGCGCGGAGATAGCCGCCTCCGTGCTGCCGACCGATCCCGGCGTGGGCCGAGCCGACCCCGGGGTGGCCGCGCACATCGCCTCCTTGATCCAGCGGATCCACGAGCACGCGCACATCACCCGAGACGGGGCGCCCGAGCCGGTGGGCACGATCTACGTGGTCGCCGCGCACATCGACCAAGTAGCCGCGGTGCGCGCGGCCACCGCGGGGATGGACGTTGTGGTGGACACCGCTGAACGGCTCCAAGGCCGTCAGGCGAACGTGGTCATCGCCTGGCACCCGGCCTCGGGGTCCACCCCCATCGGCGCGTTCCAGCGCGACACCGGGCGCCTATGCGTGATGCTCTCCCGCCACAAGGCCGCCTGCATCGTGGTCATGCGCGGGGACACCGTGGACCGGCTCGGGGCCTACGAGTCCACGGGTCGAGCCGTGACGGGGGCGGACACTGACTACCTGGCCTGGCGCTCCACCCGCGACGTCACCAGCTGGCTGCACACCACCGCCCACCACGAGAACTGACCCCCACCCGCCCCGGCTCGCACGCGTGCGGGCCGGGGAACCACCACGAAGGGACCGCACACCCCATGGGACAGACCGAACCTGAACTGCTGCGGCTGCTGGGAAACCGGATTAGCTGCCCGAAGTGCCACGCAGGGCTGCTGCCCACCGCCGCGCAATGCCGCTTCTGCGGTACCGAGCTGCACGCTCCCAAGCCCACCGCCCCGGCACCGCGCCCAGACATGTTCCAGGGCGTGGCCTACGGCGACCCCGTGGCCCAGGGCTCCATGCGCCCGCTGGGCGGGGGTCGGGTGGGGCATGTGAAGGGCAAGGTCCTCCACAGCTGGCGCCAGGCCATCGAGGATTCCCTGCGCACGAGCTACGGGCAGGACATCGCCAACTGGGAGCCCATCGACGCGGCCGTGTCCGTGGAAGCGGTGTTCACCGTGCCCCCGCGCTCCGGGACACCCAAGAAGTCCCCGACGTGGGCGAAGACCCGCCCGGACCTCGACAAGTTCGCCCGGGCGTTGGGGGATGCCCTGAGCCCGAAGGCCCCGTCGCAGAAGACCGGGGGGAGCCTGAACATGGTGACCTCGGGGCCCTACTCGGGCCACGCGCACTTCCGGTTGCTGTCCGAGGACTCACGCATCGTGTCGTGGCGGGTCGCCAAGACCTACCCTGCCCCGATCCACACGGACATCGGTGCGCTGCGTCAGCCCGGGGTGCGGATGCTGATAAACGTGCTCCCGGAACGGCCCGAGCGGTTGCCCATGCCGGCGCCGGACCCGGAACAACACGCCGCGTAGGGCTGGTAGCTGACCCCATTGCGAGCAAGTACAGTATGGATATGTCACCACGACTTCTCTCCCCAGTGGTGACATGGCTGCTCCGCTACGTTCCCCGTTCCCCCAGTGAGGGAGCGTGTTGATGCGTTGAGCAGTCGGGGCCGCCGTTGATCCACCTCAGCCCAGGGCGGCGGTCCCACCCCCTCCGGGCGCAGATGCCCGCCCAGGCAGATCCGCGTCCGGTCCGGGATCCCGGAAGCACCCACCACAGCGGTGGGTGCGTGGTATACTCGGGTTATGTTGCCTCTTGAACTGACCCTCGAAGGGTTCCAGGGCTACCTCGAACCCGAGACCATCGACTTCACCAACCGCCAGAAGATCGCCATTACCGGGCCCTTCGGCTCCGGGAAGTCCTCAATCTTCGACGGCATCGGCTTCGCCCTCTACGGCGCCACCCGATTCACCGCCCTGGACTCGATCATCCACACCGCCGCGACCTCCGCCACCGTGGAGCTGCGCTTCCTGATCGGGGAGACCGAGTACAAGATCCGCCGCACCCTCACCCGCCGCGGCCGCTCCACCAGCCACAAGGCGTACCTGTGGCGACTGGACCCCGACACGGGAGAGTGGACCGAAGCCGGGGACTCCTCCGGTCTCGTGGGCGGCACCGCCGAGGCAATCCACGAGATCCTGCCCATGTCCTGGGCCGCGTTCCGCGCGACCATCCTCATCGAACAGGGCAAGTCCGGGGCGTTCACCACCGAGAAGCCTCAGCGCCGGTTCGACATCATGGCCGACATCCTCGAGCTCGACGTCTACCAGCGCATGGCCGACGCCGCAGCCGAGGACCGCCGCGCCGCCGTCCGGGCCCGTGACGCCGACACCGCCAAGCTCGACGCCGCCCAGATCGAACTGGCTGACACCGCCGAGGCCCCTGCCGAGCTGCAAGCCGCCAAGAAGGCCCACACCGGCGCCGAGACCGCGCGCGCCACGGCCGAGAAGAACGCCACCGACGCCGAAGCCACCCACGCCGCGATCACCGAGCGCTGGCAATCCACCCAGGCTTCCCTGCGCGAGCACCAGCACGAGGTCACCGCGGCGCAGACCGCCCTGGAATCCGCGCAGTACCGGGCGCGGACCGCCGCCGATCAGGTGCGCTCCGCGGAGTCCGCGATCACCGACCTGCAGCAGCAGATCAGCGCGGCCGGCGCCGAGAAGGACGCCGCCGCCGCGCAGCTGCGCCAACGCATCCAGGACACCCGGGCCCGCCTGGACGCCCTGCCCGACACCGAGGCCACCGAGGCCGCCGCCCGGACCACCATCCGGCAGGCTCAGGAGGCCATCGAGGGGCTGCGCCAGCGCGTGGAGCAGGGCAACTACGCCCTGCAGACCGCCCACGATCGGGAGCGCGACGCCGCCGAGCGCGCCGCGCGCCTGGCCGCGCAGAAGGACCAAGCCCTGGCTGAGCTGAACGCGGAGAAGACCCGCGCCCGGCAGTACCAGGCCGCGTTGGAGCACTCGGAGCAGGGCAGCTGCCCCACCTGCGGTCAGGACCTGGACCCGCAGACCCTCCGGCACCTTCTGGATGCCTCCAAGGCCACCTGCGAGCAGGTCATCGCGCGCGGCAAGGACCTGGCCGCGAAGATCGAAGCCGCCACCGGGGACCGGGCCGGGTTCGCCGCCCAGGTCCGCGACGTGCAGGCCGGGGTCCGTGACTGCGAGCAGCAGATCCGTGAGCACGAGACCACCGCCCAGGGCGCGCAGCAGCAGATCAGTCAGGCGCAGGTGACCGCGGAGACGGCACGGAACCTGACCGATTCGATCCGCACCGACACGCAGCAGCTGGACCAGATCACCGGCGGGGACTCCCCCTGGGATCAGCGCGTGAAGGACCTCGAAGCGCGGGTCACCCAGACCCGTGAGCAGATGGACGCGCTGCGCCACGCCACGCAGGACGCCCAGGCGGCCGTGGATGCCGCCCTGGCGCGCCAGCAGGAGCTTGCCGCGGCAGATGTGCCTGACCTGTCCGCCATCGAAGCTGAGGGCGCCCAGGCCAAGGCCACCCGCGACGCAGCGCGCGCGGCCGTGACCGAAGCCGTCCAGGTCGTCTCCGACGCGGCCGCGCACCTCGCGGTGCTCACCGAGCGGGTGGAGCGGCGCAAGACGGTCACGGCCTCCGTGAAGGCCCTGCGGACCTCCATCACGGCCCAGGACGAGGAGATTGCGGTGCTCGGGCACGTCGTGGACGCGTGCTCGCGTGGCGGCACCCCGAAGCTCGTGATGAATCAGGCCATCGCCGGGATCAACGAGGACCTGGCGACCCAGCTGGCACGCTTCTCCGCTGGCACCATGACCGCGGAGCTCGCCACCGAACGCGAGCAGAAGTCCGGGGCCGTGAAGGACGAGCTGAACCTCACCGTGACCGGCGCGGACGGTGCGGCACGGCCCTATGAGACGTTCTCCGGCGGTCAGCAGTTCATCGTGGACCTCGCCCTGCACCTGGCCCTGGCCAAGGTCTTGAAGGACCGCTCCGGGGCAGTCATCGACATGCTCGGCATCGACGAAGGCACCACCGCGATTGACCCCGAATCCCGTGGCCCGATCATCGGCGTCATCCAGGAGGTCGCAGACGAGTTCGGCCTGACCATGATGGTCACCCACGACCCCGAAGTGACCGCCGTGATGCCCGCGAACCTGCAGATCGACTTCTCCGGCGGCGTCTCCCACGCCACCTACGCCTGACCGGCACCACCACACAACACGCCCCGGCCCGCACGCGTGCGGGCCGGGGCGCAGCAGTGCTCGGCCGCGGTCCTGGCAGTGAGCTAGGAGGGGCAGGGGCATCGTGGGGACATGGGAGCGGCCCCGTACCCATGACGGGTGCGGGGCCGCTGAGCGGGCCGCGGGGGACGGGTTACAGCTCGACGTCGCTTTCTTCGGGCTTCCACCACTGACCAGCGCGGGGGATCACGATGTACTGCCCATCGGGATCCTCCACCGTGTACCGAGGATCGGAGTAGCGGCGGAACGTCACACCACGCTCTGCGAGGTAGCGGGCGCGCTCCCGGCGTTGCTCCGTCGCGTTGCCCTGCTCGTCCACCACCCAGAAGGGCACCTCGTCCAGATCGAACCGGAACGCGTCGCCACGTTCCCGGTACGCCTCCAACGGGATCACACAGGCCCCCAGGTCAGCGATGCCCTGGGCGTCCTTCAACGCCGTACCGATGCGCTGCCAGCCCTTGGACTTCAAGGCGTTCGCCAGGTTCTTCGGAGTGGTGAACATCCCGCGCGGGATGTCACGGAGAACCCCCAGCACGTTCTCGCTCGTAGCGGGGCGCCGGCCCATGATCTTGGCGATGGTGTTGGGAGAGAAGGTCAGCCCCCGGGCCTGCAGCGCCTCGGAAAGGTTGGCGAGGTCTGCTTCGGACATGGGCCCCAGGTCAGCGATGCTCGCCTGCAGCGTGTTGGCGTGGGCGAGAACGACGTCCGTGGATGTATGAGACATGATGTGTCCTTTCGTTGTAGCCGTGGGTCTCCCTAGTGGAGCCAGCCATCAGCACACTACGAACCTACAGCAGGCGGCTATAGGTTCGCTAGACCCTTATAGCGGATTTCGGCTGAGGGCGTAATCCTGGCCGTCCTGTCACCAGCGAGGGAGCCGGTACTGCTCGTGAGCGGCGGCCTTGCGCACCGCAGCGCGTGAGACACCCATCCGCTGCGCGGCCTCCATCACCGGCGTCGTCGTCAGCAGCTCCGTGATCGCCGCAGCCCGCACACCGGACATCAGCGCGGCCTCGCGCACGAAGTCGGCCTGGTAGGCGCCGGCGAGCATCACCAGCCCCGCGGGCCCGTCCAGTTCCGCAGCCCACCCGGGCGGGCGGCCGGGCAGGTTCAGCAGGAAGTCGTGGGCGGTCAGGCCCCATTCGGGGCGCTGCGGACACGGGTACGGGGTGTAGTCCATGAGGGCAACGTAGTCGGGGCAGGGGGGAGCTGGCACCCCGGGGTTCCAGTACGCGCCGGCGCAGTCATGGCAGGGGTGGTGGCGCACATGGAGACCTAGGGCACCCCCGGCCCGCGCGCGTGCGGGCCGGGGGTGCTCAGGGGTGTCCGCATCCCGCCTAATGGTCTACCCACCATGGTAGACTGTTGGTGTTCGGCGCACCCCAGCCCGAGCAGCACAGATGAGAACCCCGCCGCACGTCGTCGGCGGGTCATACGAAAGGATCGAGAGCATGGCTGGCGATACCGTCATCACCGTCATCGGCAACTTGACCGCCGACCCCGAGCTGCGGTTCACGCCCTCGGGCGCGGCCGTTGCCAACTTCACCGTCGCGTCCACCCCGCGGGCCTTCGACAAGCAGGCCAACGAGTGGAAGGACCAGGAGACGCTGTTCATGCGCTGCTCCGTGTGGCGCGAGGCCGCGGAGAACGTGGCCGAGTCCCTGACCAAGGGCACCCGCGTGATCGTCCAGGGCCGCTTGAAGTCCCGGTCCTACGAGACCAAGGAAGGGGACCGACGCACCAGCCAGGAGCTGGAAGTGGACGAGATTGGCCCGTCCATGAAGTACGCCACCGCGAAGATCAACCGTCAGCAGCGCGGCGGCGGCAACGGAGGCGGATTCGGCGGCAACCAGGGCGGCGGATTCGGCGGCGGCGGGGGAGGCTTCACCGGCGGCCAGGGCAACCAGGGCGGCGGATTCTCCGGCGGCAACCAGGGCGGAGGGGACCCCTGGGGGCAGAGCAACCAGGGCGGTGGCACCTACGACTGGGGCTCCCAGACCGAAGACGAGCCCCCCTTCTAGACCCTGCGCGAGACCACCACACATCGGCCCCGCCCGTTCGCATCAGCGCGCGGGCGGGGCACCGTCATACCGCACCGGCTCGCGGCGGTGCGTGAAGGAGACCCCCCATGCTGACCGTGACCACCCTGGGGCTGCTGGTGTTCGCGCTGGCGGCGATGGCCCTGGCGAAGACCTGGCTCTCGGAGTCCCGGATCTACCTGCAGGTGATGAATCACCTCGTGCCGCTGGTGATCGTCGCCGGACTCGTGTTCTCCCTCGTGTCCGTACCCGTGGGCCAGCGGATTCCCTGGCCCGTGGTGGCCTACCTGGGAACCCCTATCGTCCTGGCCGTGGTCTACGGCTTCTGGGAGTGGCACCACCGCCACCCCGGGGCCATATCCCGGGGCTTGGTGAACCTGCTGGGCGGGCGGCGAAGGACACCGCGCAAGTCTAAGAAGCAGCAGGAGGCCGAGCAGCTGCCCCGCGGCCGCTCGTACTGGTTCGGGCTGCTGCCGTCCTGGGCCCGAACCGCGCTGTACCAGGACAAGCCCGCGTGGTGCGTGCTCCACGCGCTGCTGCTCACCGGCGGGTACCTGCTGGCCCTGTACCTACCCGAGACCCTGCCGTGGTTCGTGCGCCTGATCCTCCCGTTCGTACCCGCTGCCGTGTCCTTCGCCCGGTGGCTGTCCATCGACCGGGCACGCGCGCGCGTGATGCAGGCGTACTACGGGTTCGCCTCGGACCACTTCGGGTACAAGGCCGCCGCGAGGGACATGACCCTGCCGCGGCACAAGATCTTCTCCAACCCCCACCAGACCGTGCAGATCCAGTGGCAGGAAATGACCGAGCCGGCCATCGTGCAGATCGTGTTCCCCCAGTCGTGGGAGAAGACGAACATGCGCAAGCGCGACCACTTCGCACGCGAGTTCGAGCAGACCTTCCAGTCCCGCACCGTCAAGAAGTTCCTGTGGGACACCGGACGCCAGACCGTGACCATCGTGGCCGCGCACTACCCCGAGGACGTGCGCTGGGGCGGGCAGGTCACCAAGGCGTGGCACTCGTTCGTGATCGGCACGTACTTGGAGTCCGAGAAGCCGGTCGTGATTTCGGTGAAGAACCACGCCCCCCACATCCTCGTGGCGGGCGAGACGGGTACCGGCAAGACCGAGACGATGTTCGTCATCGTGGCCCAGGCGCTGCGGTCGAACTGGACAGCGGACATCTGCGATCCGAAGTCCACCGGCTGGGTGGTCTGGACCCGCCACTACCGCTACACCAACGAGTTCGGCCCCGGCACCGGAGCCCTGCCCCTGGAACCCGGGGACTCCCGCCCCGGGATCCTGTGGCACGCCGTGGAGCTCTACGGCATCCACACCGTCGTCCAGAAGAACTGGGACGAGGTGGAGCGCCGCAAGCGCGTGAACATGGAACACAACGTGGAGAAGTCGGAGAAGCTGCCGGTCGAGGTCCGCAAGGCTGAGGGCATCGCCCCGCACATGCTGACCATTGACGAGGCCCTGTCGCTGTTCTCCCTGGACGCCGGCGGGGACGAGGCGACCGAGCAGCGCAATGAGCTGCGTAAGGCAATCCTTTCGACCGTGCTGCGCATCATCGTGGAGGCCCGTTCGCTGCAGCTGCACATCATGCTCGGGTTCCAGCGCCCGGACACCAAGTACCTCTCCGGCGCCGGCCGCGACAACATTGGCATCCGTATCTCCCTGGGAGCGTTGAAGAAGGACGGGAAAATCATGGTCTTCGACTCCCTCGAAGACGTGCCCGACCTGCCCCTGCGCAAGGACAACGTGGACCCCCAGGCGGCCATCACCGCCGTCCCCGGTGGGAAGTCCTCCAAGGAAGCGGAAGACACCGAGGACGAGGGGATCGAGGAGGACGCCGTGGTCCGCGGCCGCGGCCAGGTTCGCCCCGGGTCCGGTGCGCCCGTGCGCAACTTCCAGTCCATGTGGCTGGGCCCCAACCAGGCGGACCTGGACGAGTTTCTGCCCTTCCCCGAGGACGAGTCCGAGGAGCCGAGCAACGCCCCCCAGGAGCCTCTGGACCCCGAGGTGGCCGACGACGACTCCGGGAAGGACCCGGGCACCGGGGAAACCCGGATGCTGCCGGTCCCCGACGACGCCGAGCTGAAAGCCAACCCCGAGCGCCAGGAGGTGTCCGACGAGCACCAGGCCCCAGCGGACATCGCGGCCCCGGCCACCGCCGCGCAGGTGCGGGTGCCCAAGATCCCGGCCCTGGACACCCCGGACCCGTTCGCCACCCCCGCGGACCCGTGGAACCTGTTGCCCAACGGGCCAGCCAGTGCCCCCGACCCGGAACCCGCCCCGGCAGCGGCGGTCCCCGAAGCCGCGGCCGCCGTCGAGGAGAAGAACCTGCAGGCGGGGGAGGACACCGGCCCGTCGAAGGCACACGCCATGGGGGAGGTCACCGACCCGGAGGAGGTACCGAGCTGGGCGGAGCAGTCCACCGTCATTGACGAGGGGCAGGGCCGCGTTGGGTACACCGCCCCGGTGGTGTGGGACATGTCCGACGAGGACACCATCGCGGACGGCGGGGAGCTATGGGACCCGTTCGCCCCGGAGAACTTGGACGATTCCGACGACCCGCTGCTGCCCCCAGAACCCGACCCCGAGACGGCGCCGGTGAGCGCGGCCCCGCCGCGCCCCAAACCGACGCCCGAACCGGAACCGGAGACCCCCGGGCCGGAACCGTCCCCGTTGAACCCGGAGGGGACACCCGCGCAAGAGCCCGAGCACGACGAGCCGGCGGGTCCGACAAGCTCCAAGCCGGCACCGTTGAGCCAGGAGGAGCTGGAGGCGTTCTTCGCGGACGTCGAGGGCGTTGATGTCCCTGTCCACAGCCCCAAGCCGACCACAGATGACCAGGAGTGGTACGACTAAACTGGGGTTATTCCACCCCGGGGCTCGCGCACCGCACCCCTTGCGAACCCGGACCACCACGAAAGGAACCACTACCTCATGGCTGATCGCAGCAGCAGCGGGCTCAGCGTCCGCGGCTTCTTCTCGTCCCTGTTCGCCCTCATCGTCATCGGAGGCATCCTCTGGGCGTTCTGGATCCACTTCGGACGCACCCCGGAAGGCGTGATCCAGGGCCTCGTCGGCTGGTGGGACGGCATCGGCACCTGGATCAACGAGCACATCCTGACCCACTTCTAGCCACCACCGCACCGGGCGGGCCAGTCCACCACCTGGCCCGCCCGAGTCATTCCCTGCACTCACCCGCGTGTCCCTCTCACACCCTTGGGGGCGCGCCCCACACGTAAGGACGGGTACTGCCCATGATGGGAAAAGGCCACGCCGTACTGGGCACCGCCACATGGTGCGCCGGTGTCACCTACGCGTTCCCGGCCCTGGGCTGGGACACGAACCCACTGATCCTCACCCTGGGGGCCCTGCCGGTCGCCGGGGCAGCCCTGCGCCCTGACATCGACCACCCCTCCGCCACCATGGCCAACTCCGGGGGGATCATCACCAAGGGCATCGCCCACCTGGCCAACACCGTTTCCGGTGGACACCGAGAAGGCACGCACCGCCTCTGGTTCTGGCTCGCGTGCGCGGTCTTCGACTTCACCCTCACCGCCACGTTCGGACAGCCAGCCGCGATGGGCTTGTTCTTCCTCTACACCGCCTTCGGCGTGCAGGCCCTGGCGAAATCCGCCCTGTTCCGGCGCATGAACCGGCGGTGGAGAAGCAATACGGGCATCTTCGCCAAGCTGTGGTGCTGGGCGTTCGCGGCCGTGGCCACGGCCGGGGCGTACTTCGTGTTCCCCGAACCCCAGATGTGGTGGTGGCTACCCATCGGTGTGACGGTCGGACATGCGACCCACCTGATCGGGGACGCCATGACCACCCAGGGGTGGGAATGGACCCAGGGCCACACGCTGCGCTTCCCGATCCTGGGTGATGCCGGCTCGGAGCGCGAGACGATCCTGACATGGGTTCTCGGTGTGGTCACCGTGGTCTTCATCCTCGCGTCGTTCGGCGGGATCGACCCCATGGACCTGATCCGCAGCCTGCGCGAGACCCTGGGAGGGAAGCTGGCATGAGTGCTCACGAGACCGCCCGGCGCGGTATCCGTCGTTCCCGGCCTGCCGCCGCGCCTGTCACGGTGCTTTCCCCCCGCCAGGTCCAGGAACGCATCCAGCACGGGACACGCTGGTCGCTGGTCGCCGCGTGCTCGGTGTTCCTGTCCTTCCCGATGCTGCTGCCGTTCGTGGGTGTGGCCGTGGGTGTGTGGGCGATCCGCAAGGCCCGTTCCTACGGCAATCCCGCGGTGCTGGGGGTCGTGGCGGTGATCCTGAACTCTTTTGCGACGTTCGTGTGGGTACGCACGGCGCTGCAGCTGTGGGCCGCGACCCACTGACATCACCCACACATAGTGTGGGTAGGCTGGGTGGGCACCCCCGTCGCAAGGAGACCCCATGACCGAGCACTTCGCCGCGAACATCGCCGCCACCCGGACCCTGCTGGGCTTGAACCGGGTGGAGCTCTCCGTGCTGCTGGGGTGCAACAAGCACACGGTGAAGGACTGGGAGACCGCCCGCCACGCCCCCAGCCCCGAACACCTCGAACACCTTGCCGTGCTGCGCGAGGAGCACGACGCGCTGACCCGCACCTACATCCAGGCCGCGGCCGCGGGCGAGACGATCCGGGTTCCCCGCCACGACGGCCCCGGTGACCGGCCCGCCGGCTGGTACTTGGCCGCCGCTGCTCGAGCTAAGGACGCCGGGGACACCAACGTCGTGTGGCTGCCCGAGCCCATCCACTAGACCACCCTGACCAGCCCCAGGAGGCCCCTCATGGAACCGATCTTCCTGTCCATCACCGAAACCCCCGGCGTCGCCGTCTGGCCACTCGTGCTCCTGGGAGCCGCCCTGACCGGTTCTGTGTGCCTGTTCGCCCTGGACCACGCCACCCGGCTACCGCGGGCGCCGTGGGCGGCTCCTGACAGCCCCGTACCGCACCAACCCGGGGCGCTGGGGGTCGCTCTGCTGTACTCGGTGGCCGCGGTCGTCGCCGTGCTCGGCGCGGCTCGCGTGAGCATGTCCCCGACCCCAGGGGCTGCCCTCACCTACGAGGACGTCCAGGGTCCCCTGCTCACGGCGGCTGGGGTGGCAATGTTGCCCGTGTTCGTCGCCCTCCTGCGGCCACCCCAGGCCCGCACGGCCCCCACGTACACGAAGGTGCTGCAGGTAGTGGGTCTCACGCTCAGCGGTGTCGTGGCCTTGGCCGGAGTGGTGGCCTTGACCACCGGCCCGGGGGAGCGGCAGCGGTACGAGGTCGCCGGCCGCGTGTTCGACGTCCACCACCAAGTCATCGAGGGCGAGGACGGCCAGGACATGGAGCAGGTGGCGTTCCGGGTCTCCGGCACCGGCGACTACCAGTTTGTGGTGGGCGCAGGGACCATCGGGAAGATCCGGGACGGGGCCGACACGCCCCGGTTGAGCTGCGTGCCCTACCAGGACGGGCACCACACCTACCGCAACGTGCTCGCGTGCACCCCGGCGGGGCTGGACCTCTCCACCGCGCGTCCGGGCTACGTCCACCACGGAACCGTCCCCGTGTCCCTGGATCGGTCCCTGACCACCCTGTGACACCCCGCCGCCCCCGAGCGTGAGACCCCACGGACCGCACGCATCGACCACCACGCAG
Organism: Circaetus cinereus; assembly: GCA_034783755.1. Classification (NCBI taxonomy): domain Eukaryota; kingdom Metazoa; phylum Chordata; class Aves; order Accipitriformes; family Accipitridae; genus Circaetus; species Circaetus cinereus. The sequence continues at coordinate 63,489 of JAXCMH010000272.1, forward strand.
GAGCACCCCATGGCACCGGCCGCACGATCCGCTCAGACCACCAGCGACACGAAGACCCTGATCCTGTTCGCGCTTCTCGCGTGCGCCGGTGTGGCAGGTCTGGTGGCGGTGTTCTACCTCATCCCCGAACCGTCAGCGGATCCCGGGGCCCGGATCCTCTACCTGCTGGTCAAGGGCAGCGTGAGCGTGGGGTCGGGCCTGGCCGTGTTGCTGGGCCCACTGGGGGTGCTCATCCAGCTCTGCCAGATCGCCGTGGCCGCGCGCACCGACCGCGGGACCGAGGGCCGGGAGTGACCCGCCGGTACGTGTCCCCGCTGCGCTACCCCGGCGGGAAGGCCACCCTGGCCGCGCGTCTGCAGCCGCTGGTGGATGCAACCGGCGCGGAGGTGTGGGTGGAGCCTTACGCCGGGGGGTTGGGCGCAGGGCTGGCGCTGCTGGACGACGACGCCGTGGGCGAGGTGTGGTTCTCGGAGCGCGACCCGGGCCTGGCCGGGTTCTGGCAGTACCTGCTCACCGACCCGCAGGGCCTGGCCGAGCAGGTGGCCGCAACGGTGCCCACGGTGGAGCTGTTCGACGCGTCCCGCGCCGTGCTCGCAGACACCACCGCCAGCACCCATGAGCTGGGGTACGCCACGTTCGTCGTGAACCGCTGCTCCCGCTCGGGCATCATCCACCCGCGTTCAGGGGTGATCGGTGGCCGTGACCAGGCGGGGAAGTACCGCGTGGGGGACAGGTTCCCGGCCCATGCGTTGGCTGAGCGCATCACCTACCTGGCCCAGTACCGGCACCGCCTGAGATTCCTGGGGTACGACGGGGCGCAGACGATCCGCGACCTGACCGGCTCCGGGATCGAGGAGGAGGTGTTCGTGTTCGCGGACCCGCCCTACATCCACGCCGGCCCCGACCTCTACCGGCCGGGCAAACGCACCCCGGGGCGGGACATGCACCAGGACCTGGCCGACGCGTTGGGGGCCTGCCCGTCACCGTGGGCGCTGACCTACGACCGGCACCCGCGGGTACGCCAGCTCTACGACAGCGCCCGCATCCAGGAGTTCGCCCTGCGGTACAGCGCCGCGCGGGTCCGCGAGGCCGGGGAGTATCTGGTGACCCCCGAGTGGCTGCTGGCCGCACCCCTCGATCCCCCCGCTACGCCGCCGGCCCCGAGCACCCTGACCACACAGCACCCGGCGGAGCTGGAAGCCGTAGACGGGCAACTGCCGGGCCAACAGCTCCTCCCCGGGCTCTGACCCCCACCGCCACCCAGTGCGTCACTGGACACCGTCGTGGGCGCCCCCCCGGACACCCCGGCACCCTCCGACGCGGCGCGTCCCGGAACCTTCACCCACCCCACCATGGGCTAGTGGACGGCAGGCACCGGCTTCTTCACCAACGGGTGCGAAGATGGAGGTGTGGCTGCCGGGACAGCAGTTGCACCTTGGACCCTGAACACCACACACAGGAGCTACCCATGAGCACCACGAGCACCGAACCCCGCAGCACCAAGCGGGGGCGCATCGGATTGGTCATTACTGGCCTCGCCATCGCGGCAGCCTGCGTCGCCCTGATCGTCGCCCAGGCGCTCAGCGGTTGGACGCTAGGGCTGTCCTGGATCGACGCCACCCCCGCGCAGGAGCCGACCGTGGGGGAGAACATCCTGCAGGTCGGAGTCCTTCTTCTGGGTGCGGCCATCGGACTGTGGATCGCCCTCGTAGCGTGGGCGCGCGTGGAGACCCCGAACCCTGAGACACACTGATCCCAGCCCTCTCACCACCCCAACCCAGGGCAGCATCGAGACGTAGTGCCCCGGGTACGGGAAAGGCCCCGGAACGCGCCGTACTGGCACGTTCCGGGGCCTTCCCACTGCCCTTCCCGGGGGTCTAGGACGCGACGGGCACGAGCTTCTTGGCCAGCGGGTGCGAGGACACCGCGGCTTTGAGCTCCCCGGGGATCTGGTCGAGATACTTGGAGGTGGTGGCGATGTTGTCGTGGCCCAGCATCTCCGCGATCACCTTCACGTCCCACCCGGCGGCGGACATCAACGTCGCCGCGGTGTGGCGCAGCGCGTGAGGGACCATCGCGCGCGCGTACCGGGCGGTGTCCTCCCGGGCGGCCAGACGTGCGCGCGCCTGGTCCAGGGCCCGCTCGATACCCCGCTGGGACCACCTATTGCCGCGGGAGGAGGAGAACATCGCCGCGAGGTCCGTGGACTCGGGCAGATACCCGGAGTCCACCAGGCCCTGCCGAACCGCCCAATACTCCTGGAGGTAGGCGTAGAGCTGCGGGGACACCGGCACCTGCCGCTGCTTGTCGCCCTTGCCGATGATCGTCCACACCGCCCCACCGTCGCGCTCCCCGGCCACGTCGTCCACGGAGGCGTCCGCGACTTCGGAGACCCGGGGGCCCAGGAACACCATCAGAGCGAACGCCGCACGGTCGCGGTAGTAGTTGTGCCGGGCGGCGTCGCTCATGTCCGCGGTGTGCTCCCCGGCGCCGTGAGCGACCAGCGCCTCCGCCTGGTCCAGCATCAGCGCACGCCGGGACGGGGCGACCTTCTTGACCTTCACCATCCGCGCCAGCGCCGTGTAGAGCATGGGGGAGTCCTGCACCCAGCCGCGCTTCTTCGCCGCGGTGAAGAACGCTGAGAGCCGGGCGTAAAACAGGTTCTGCGACGCCTTGGACTTCACGATCCCGCTCCTGGTCGTCACCGACTGGCCGGTAGCGGTGCGGCGCCGATCCGGGGTCAGCGCGTAGCTGGACACCACCTCATCCACGTCATCGCCGGTGACGTCATCGAGCACCGTGTCAGAACCCACGATGTCCTGGAAGTCTCGAAGCATCCGGCGCACCGAGACCAGCGTGTGCTGCGAGGACTGGCCCAGCTGCACCTTCTGCTCATAGGTCCGCAGATACTTTGTCACGGCCTCGCCCACCGTGACCCGCTGCAGGCGTGGGGGAGCGACCATCAGCGCTCACCGTCCTTCTCATCGCTGGTGGCCCCGGTGTCCAGGTCCTCGGGCAGCACGAACTCATCCTCACCAACACCCACACCGTGGGCTTCCAGCCAGGCCACCCGCCACCCGAAGCTCAGCTCGTAGAGCAGCCAGCCGAGCACCAGCAACAGGCCCAGCCCGCAGACATAGCCGGGCACGCTGTGGGTGCTCAACGCGCCGCGCAGCACGGTCACCGCCGCGGCCGCGGCCCCAAGTGCCAGTACGACCACCAGCGCCCCGAGGGCGTTCACCCGCAGCGTCTTGGCCTCCCACCCGCGGTAGGGCAGGTGCGGCAGGGGTACCAGCACCGCCAGGCCCAGGCTCACCAGCCCCACCAGCAGCACCGCGGGGATGATCGCGGCCGAGCCGGAGCCGTGCAGGACCACGGCACGCCACAGGAACACGGCCGGGGCGGCGCACATCGCCACCCACAGCAGGTACGGGGTCAGGGGGCGGGTACGCATCAGGTGGTCTCTCTTTCGACGGTAGGGGAGGCGGTGGGGGCACCGGGGATCAGCTGCGCCAGTGCGGATTTCGCCGCGACCCAGGACCCGTAGCGCAGGACCACGACCCCGGCGGAGGGGACATCGGCGGTGCGCGAGGCCCAGGCGGTGTACTGGCGCACCGAGGGCAGCGGGTCACCCGCGCGCAACCGCGTGTCGGCCACGAACCGGGCCAGGGCCACAGTCACGTCCTCATCACGCCACCGCACACCCCAGGACTCGGCGGGTTCGTCCCCTGCGGGCAGACCGGCGTTCATCAGCGCGCGCCGCCACGTTCCTCCCAGGCGTTGGCGCACGGTCTTGGGGTGGGGAAGCGCTGAATCGTGCACGGCGAGCCGCTGGTAGTCGGCCAGTTCCAGCACGGCCTCGGGGGCGTCGGGGTGGGTGCGACGGTGCGCTTCCTGCAGTGCGCTGATGCACTGCTGGCGGGTCCACGCGGGGACACCGGCCCGGGACAGCGCCAGGCGCCGTCGTGTCTCCTCGGACCCCAAGACGCTGGCGACGTCGCTGGTGGTGATGGCTCCGCGCGCGTTGGCACGGTTGGCGAGGTAGGCCAGGGACGCGTCGGGGTGCTTCGTTGCCAGCTCACGGATCCGCTGCTGGCGGTGCTGGGCGCGGTGGCGGCTCTGGGCGGCGGTGAGCCGCTGCGGGTAGGTGGGGCCCCACTCGCGCTGCGCGAGCTGGTGGAGGCGGTACACGCTCAGGCCGGTGTCCCGGGCCGTGGAGGCGTACCCCTGTCCCGCGTCGAGGCGCGCCAGGGCGTCACGGACACGCTCAGGGGTGTCAGGAGAGCCCATCGCCGGGGTCCCTTCGGTATCAGAACAATGGTGCACATTTAGATTATCACAAATACCACGCCATTCAATAAGACCCGGTGCCTGTTTGTTGCCACGTCCAATCATTGTTGTGTCCGCCCGCCCTCGGCGTTTTACTGGCACCTTTCACATGATTAGGATGAATACCCGCAGACCACCACACGACCCGCCCGTGAGCACCACGAGCACCGCGTGATCAACACCCCCACTCCGGCCCACCCGTGGGCCGACAGGAGACCCCCATGCCTGACCTCATCGTCCACACCGCAGCCGGTCCGCGCGCCGGGCTGCGCCTTCTCCTGCCTGCCGGTGACGCCGTGGCCATTCAGCTCGACGGGCCACCGCACACCCCCGAAGGAACCGACGTGATCGTGGTCTTCCAGTACGTGCACGCGGCACGACGTCTGGACCCGCTGGACACCCTCACCCCCGGATCCCTGCTGGGGTACTTCACCGGCACCGCACTGTGGCTGCTGGATGACGCTGCCCTGAACCGGGTTCAGGAGCACATGGCCGCCGCCGACACGAGCCCAGACAGGGACCGCGCCGGCGCCGGCCCCCTGGCTGCCCAGGTCTATGCCAGCACTATTTTTCAACGCTGGGTGGCGGCACACACCGTCACTCCGTCGCACGGTACGGAATACGGCGAACAACGCCGCCAAGGGGACCCCTATTGCCTCCGCGCCGGCACAGTGGAAACCGAGTGACGCGTTTCTCCGGCACAATCAGCGGGGGAGCATCGTGCACTGAAAAGCCGCTGAGAACATATTGTCTGTAACACTTGTTACACCGCCTATGTTTAGTGACCCAATGCGGAACTATCGTAGGCGGGAAGTCTGCCCACCACTCCGCAACCACACTCGCGTTACTATACACAGCGGCAATAGCGCGTCAGACTCAGAATATAACAGAGACAACCCGTAGTATTACTACACACCCGCACCACATACCAATGCAATACCGCTACAGACAACGTTTATGTACCCCAAACCACCGCACAACCACACTCGCCGGAGGACACCATGACTGGGCGGACCCCCATCGAATACACCCCGCGCCTTGGGCGCCGGTGGGCCACCAGGAACCGCGCTGCCGAGACCGGCGCGGTCACCTGGACCGCTGACCCGGTGCCCCTACGCCCGGTGCCCCTGCGCCCGGGGGACACCGTGGACTTCCATGCCAGCCGTGACCCACGGGACCCCAAGCGCGCTCAGGTCCGGGTCGTCAGCGATCACTACGCGCTGCTGACGGCGACCGTGCAGAACCGGCTGTGGTACACCCTGATTAGCTGGCCGGACGGCTGGCGCGGCCCGATGCCTACGGACTACATCCCCGCCCAGTCCAGTGCCGCCGAGCAGCAGGCGCTCCTCGAACGCCTCGAAGCCGCCTACCGCGGGGACCCCGGGGCGAGCCCCGAGCTGTACCGCTTGGCCGCCCATCGCGCCCGCCGGCTGGACATCGCCGCGGTGCGCCGCGGCGGCCGCACGATCTGGGGGTAGTCCCGCGCACACCGAAAGCCCGTCGCAGGAATACCGCGTGTGTTATCTCCATACAGTGGGCGACCATCACACGAGTGCCGCGCAATAGCGCAGACGCGAATAGCTAATACCCGCAGCCAACACCCCGGCCCACGCGTGTACGAGCCGGGGTAAAGCACGCCAGAACGTGCTATGTGGAATACCCAATAAATATTGAATATTGCAGCGCTACCATTCCGGGCCGTTGCGGGAGCGACGCGACCCAGACTGACTCCAGGCCCACACCCCCAGAACGGCCCTGTGTGCCCCTGAGAGCGTTTGGAGGCCCCAAATGGGCAACCAGTCGCGGGGTGTTCCGTTAGCCCCGCAGAGCGGCGCTCACGACCTCGTATCCGGGGCCTCTCGTCCAAAAGTGTCGTATTAGAGACCTAATACGACATTCCAGGACGGGAGGGGGCTTCTCCCCCGAGATTCCGGGGTTCTTGCGGATCCCACTCGAGCTCCGCCGACGCCGGCCGCGGACATCAGCGCGCCCCGGCCCTCCCGCGAGGGTGGGCCGGGGCGCGGATCGGGTGCGCTGCGCTCCGCGACGACGTCGCGCCGCGCGCGCCACGCTCAGCGGGGCAACAGATCGCGCAGCCAGGGGAACCGCGGCAGCCGGCGCTCCTCCTCGACGGGGTACACCGGCAGACCCCGCACGTCCGCGGTGACCTCCTTCTCCCAGCCCTGCATGAACCGGGCGAAGATCCGCTCAGCAGGGATGTTGGTGACCCACACGCGCGCGTCACGCACTCCCGGGGCCTGCCGACTGGCCGCGAAGTAGCGCGCCTGGCCCACGTCCAAGGACCAGGACAGCCCGTAGCGGTTGGCCTCCGTCGCCCCCCGGTAGGCACGCACACTCCACCCACGGCTGTGCGTCACGCGCTTGTCCTCGGTGTAGGGCGTGGCCTGGAACATCGCCCGCCACGTCTCCGTGGGCACAGGGGAATCGTCGGGCCGGGAGGCCCACATCCAGGGCAGGAAGAACGCCAGCATGTTCGGGCTCAGGGCGCCCTGCCGAAAGAGCGCGACCACCTCCGCCTCGGGCGCGTAGCTGCCGGTGCCCGCCACGATGGCCGTGACTCGCGCGGCCTCGTCAGGGGTGAAAACGATGTTGGCGGCCGCGGCCATCTTCTGCACCGTGTCCGCTGTGTCGTACATCCGTGGTGTCCGTCCTGTCGCTCTGGGGGGGGTGGAGCACTCTACGGGCCCGGGCCGGGTCCGCTCAGGGTGCAGGTGTCTGCTCGTGCTGCTTCTCGGTGACCCGCTGCAGGTGCGCGCGCAGCGCGGCCCCCTGGGCGCTCGTGGCGATGTGATGCCCCGGGGTGTCGTCCCTGCCGAGAGCCGCAGTGAGGCGGGTGCGAGCTTCCCTGGTGGCCGCGCGCAGCTCCTCGTGGGTGTCAGCGCGCAGCGCGGCGCCGTTCTGGAAGAAGCGGAGGTAGCTCGTGCCGGCGGGGTTGGTGATCTGCAGGTACGTCAGGGACTCGCGGGCCTGGATCGCCGCCGGGTCCAGGGTGCTCAGCCAGGCGCGGGTGTCGCGGAACAGCTGGTACGTCATGGGGGTCTCCTGTCGTGGAATGGTCTAGTAACCATAATAGACCGCTTCCGACGTTTTGCGGCGCGTTTTCGGCTCCGTTACCCCGGTAGACACCTGCGCGTTAGCGCGCTAACGTTGAGGTGTTCGCGCCACCCACCCCCATGAGGAGCACCCGCCATGCACACCCGATCCGACGCCATCAACCACATCACCACGAGCATCGAGGCCACCGGCGTCGTGCCAGACGCTGCAGCCGAGTACGACCTGGACGGGATCGCAGACGCGCTCTACACCGCCTGCGGCGGCACCTGGGACGTCGAAGACGCCGACAGCGCCCTGTTCTGGTGGCTCGTGGAGCGCCACGCCCGCGACGCCGCGGTGGTCGAGACGGCCCCCGAGGCTCCCGAGGCGCCGGCCGCGGCCACCGATGCCCTTGCCTCCGCCCTGGTCGAAGCAGCTGAGCGCGTAGAGCGCGTCCGCCAGGACCTGCGCGCCGCCGAGTCCGCTCGGGACGAGCTGCTGACGCGCACCCACCGCACCGGGGCGTACAGCATCACGGAGCTGGGCCGCCTGGCCGGTCTCAGCCGCGGCCGCGTCTCCCAGATCCTCTCGTGAGCAGGTGCAAGCACCCCCGCTGCCGGAAGCCGGTCATGGCCGGTGCGCGGGGGTACTGCGCGGCGCACTACGACCGGCTGCGGAAAGGCCAGGACATGAACGCTCCGATCCAGGAGCGCACCGGCCGTGCTGACCGCGAGGAGTGGGAACCCCTGGCGCGGAAGATGCGCGAGGCTGGGGCGTACCTCCGCGAGATAGCCGAGGTCACCGGGTGCGGGGAGACCGCGCTGCGCCGGTGGCTCAAAGACGTCCCCGTGGGGCAGCGCCCCAAGCGGTACGCGCACGGCACCACCTCGGCGTGGCAGTACCACGGGTGCCGGTGCGACATCTGCATCGAGAGCAAACGCGTCTACAAGGCCCAGGAGCACGCCCGGAGGATTGAGCGAGCCAACATCACTGCACCGCACGGGACATCCAGGGCCTACAGCCAGGGGTGCCGGTGCGATTTGTGCCGCATCGCCGCCGCTACCTGGACCCGCGCCCGGAACCACGAGACCCGCGACGACGCTACACACCACGGCGAGGAGTGGACCCGGGAGGACGCCCTGGTGGCGTTCGACAAGAGCTTGTCGATCAAGGAGCGTGCCGCGATCCTCGGCCGCACTTACGCCGCCGTGGACAACTTCATCCGCGGTTACAAGCGCCGCGGCGATGACCCATTCAGGGTGCACCCGAACCGGCCCAGCTCCCAGCCGGACGCCCCACACGAGAGTGATTGCTAGTCTGGTAGCCAGACAACACCGTTCGAGGCACCCAAAACCCCATGCCTGGCAGGATTGAGTCACCATGCCCTTCATCATCATCTGCGCCCTCGTGGGCGTGGCCGCCTACCTCGCTACCGCCCTACCGCGCCGGCCGGTGAAACGAGCCCCGTTCGAGGGGACACCGATGAGCAAGGGCCCGATCCGGGGCCTTTTCGCGTCCTGCCTGGTGATCGGCATGATCGGGCTGCTGGTCGCCGCGCTCGTACCACCCCAGCTGGGCCCGCTGTTCCTGGTGATGACCGCGCTGCTGCTGGTCCTGTTCGTGGGCGACGTCCTCGGGCGGCTACACCGCATCAGAAAGCACCCCGCTCAGCAGTAACCCCCCCGGCATGGACATGCCCCCGGCCCGCACGCGTGCGGGCCGGGGGCACTGCTGCACCCAGGGGGGTCAGACGGTGGGGACGGTGAGCGCGGCGTCCTGGGCTCGGTGCGGGTCCACCCCGCTCCCGGACACGGCGCGGAGGCAGTTCACGAACGCGAGCACGGTGGGCATCTGCTCGGCGGTGAAGCCGTGCGTGCGCGGGTTGGAGAGGTCCGTGGGCGTGGTCGGCAGGTGCATCTGGGCGATGTCCTGCAGCGGCAGCTTCTGGCCGGCCCCGGGGATCCGGCTGGTGCGCATGTACCCGGTGATGAGCAGGTGGGAGCTCTCGACGTCCGTGGTCCACAGGATCGCGTCGAACCGGGCTTCCTGGCCGCCCCCGGCGTCCATCCCGCTCGGGGCGTCCTGGAAGAACAGCAGCCCCGTGGGGGTGGGTGTGCACTCCCCCAGGTTCATGGTCATGTTCGCCCTGGTGGGACGCATCGCTGCGGCCACCACGGGTCCAGGGGCCCAGTACATCGGTGCGGTGGGCAGCACCTCGGCCAGGCGGTGGGTGTACGCCTGGATGTCGGACATGTCCTGGGTGATCTGCGCTCGGGCGTCGCCGGCGGCTTGGACCCCTTCGAGGTTGGCAGGGTCGGCGTTACGGTCGGCGGCGGCGGCTTGCTTCGCGGCGTGCCGGGCGAGCAGGGTCCGCATCGTTGCGGCTTGTCCCTGCATCCAGCGCACGGGCGTCTTCGGCTTCGAGGGCATGGTCAAGACCTTCACTTTCTACGAGAGAGTTCAGTGCTTGGGTAGCGGCTTCGGGGCCGCGGTTCTGCAGTTGCGCCACGAGGTGGACGACCTCGGGCAGGATGACGACCCGCACGACTTCCGACGCCGGGGTCAGAGCGTCCCACTCCGTGGCCAGGGTTTCCAGGTCTGCGATGCCCCAGTCCAGGGCACGTTCCCTGCTCCTGCGCTCCCCCGGGGTCAGCATGACCTCGGGGTCCTGGACGGAGCCCAGCACGTCCCACCGCCTACGACGGTTCCGCATGGACTGCAGGGTCGTGTCCAGACGGCGCCGTGTGAGCGCCACAACGTGCCCCGCGCGCGCCGCGTCGTCGGGGGTGGCACTCGGGCGCACGCCGCGCGCGAGTCTCGCCCTCCACACCGCCCATGGGGCAGCCCAGCCGGCCACGATCCCACCAACCACGCCCACGGCACCCAGTACCGGGTCAGCGTGCACGAGGTCTTGCACGGCCCATGCAGCTCCACCGCCGCCGCAGAGCGCGCCCAGCTGGGTCAGCTGGGCCCTGAACCGGGCGCGCCGGGGCATGGGGTGAGGCAACGGCGGGGACATGGGCAAGCCGCGGACGGTCAGGGCCACGTTGCCCACCTGCCGCAGCCGTGTCGGCGGGGTGTACCCGTCGATCAGTAGACCCACCGCGCCGGTGTAGGTCACGGGGGCGTCGGCGTGACGCTCAGCTGCCATGGGGGTGTCCTCGCGGGTCGTGAGTTCCAGTACATCCAGTACGGTCACCATAGGTCACTACCTGCAGGCCACACGTCGCGGTCGGGACACCCAGGGGCGCAGACAGCGGAACGCACGACATCCCAGGGCATCACCACCCGCATCATCGGTAGCACGGGGTCCAGAGCGTCCCACTCGGTAGTCAGCTCCTCAGCGTCACCCACGCCCCAGACCAGCGCAGCTTCCAGACGTTGCAGCGCCTTGGTCGAAGTGGCCGGGGCGTGGACCTGGGCCAGGCGGTATTCCAAGCCCTGCCGAAGCCCGTCCAGGCAGGTACGGGTCATCAGCGCCACCGACTGCACCTCGACCGCGCCGTCCAGCAGCTCAGATGGGCACACCGCCCGCACACCCGCGGCAGGGTGCGACGCCCGCGACCACAGCACGCCCGCGGTGTTCGGGCCGGTGGCCCGGCCGTGGAAAGACCCTAGGTGAGGGTGCGGGCGCGTGAAGTTGTCGATCACGAGGCTGGCCGTTCCCGTGTACGTGGCGGGGATCCGGTCAAGCGGCGTAGCGGGCATGGGGGGTGTCCTCAACGGGGTCGAAACGGGCACGGTTTGGTATCGTATGGGTACGATACCACGCAGGGCCACGGGGGCCCGTGCGGTCACCGCTGCTGGTAGCTTGAAAACGACCACCACCAAGGAGATACCCGCCGTGGATCCTTACCTCACCGCCATCATCGTGCTCGCCGTCGCCCTTGGCGTCAGCGGCGTGTCCCTGTACCTCACCCAGCGGATCCGCGACCAGGCGTACTTCCGCAAGACCCTCGCGCGCTCTCGGCGGGTCTGGGTGGCCCACATCCCCACGATGGCGCTGATGCTGACCTCGGTGATGCAGGCGGTGTCCGCGGTGACCGGCTTCCCGTACACGCTCGACCCCTCCACGTTCGCCGCTCGTAACGCCTACGGGATCTGGACCCTGTTCCAGTACCTCTCCCTGATGCTCTCCTCCCTGGCGTTCTTCTCCATCGTCGGGGTGCCCCTCGTGCTGTGGTGGCTCACCCAGCGCAAGCCCGAGCGCCCCCGTAGCAACGTGGAGCTCTCAGCCGCGGACCACGACGCCTCATCCACCGAATCGAGCCCCCGCCGATGAGTACCAGCCCCACCCCCAACCACTCCGCTGGCCGCCCCAAGAAACTGGACGGCTACGCGCAAGCCTTCACACGCGGGTTCGAGCGGGTCGTGGACACGGTCCTCTCCCCCTTCTCCCACACTCCCGTCCACGACGAGGAGCTGCCGGACTGGGACCCAGACATGCCCGTGCGCCCGGACGATCCCGCTGTGGACATGCAGCTAATCGGCACCCGGGTCGTGCTGCTGGACGCTGACCAGCTGCGCAAGGCCATCACGCTCTCCGCGACCCCGGACAGCGGCCACATCGGGGACGACCCGATGGACCCCGGGGAATCCCTGACCCTGACCATGCGACTGCGCCCGGAAGCGCCCGATGAAGCGTTCCAGGGGTACTACCAGCGTTTGAACGCCTGGGCGCTGTCCGAGACGGAGCTGCTGATCTTCGGTACCCCTGACTCCCACACCTGGATCGTGAACCCCGTGGCCCCCGACGAGTGGCTCCCACTGCCCCTGGTGGACGACACCCCCGAGGACACGGACTGATGCCCCTCATAGACCACCGCCAAGACCACAGCCGTCTCGCTCCCGAGCTGCGCCCACGGTTCTCGATCATCAGTCTGCGCATCGTCTTCGCCGCCTGCGCGGTGGCCGGGGTCGTACTCCTGACGGTGTTCGTGCTCTCTGTGCTGGGCATCCCCGCCCCGCCGGCACTACTCACCGTCATGCGCATCCAGACCGTCGTACTGCCCCTGGGATCTGCGGGCCTACTGGCCTACGCCGCCCACCGAGAGCAGTCCCCCGCACATGACACGACCCCCAGGAGAAACCCCTGAGCGCCCTCACCGTGCTCCATGACCTCAACACCAGCGGCGCCCCCGACTGGGTGTTCACCACCTACGTGCTCTCCGCGCTGGTGTTCCTGCTGTGGTGGTCCGTGAGCGCGACCCTGCAGCTGCGGCGGCGCCGGGAAGCCCGCCGTGACGCCCAGTTCGAGCGCCGCGCCCACCGCCTGGGCTACCGCAAGGCCACGACGCCACCCGGGTCCAGCGAGACAACATCCGCATGAGCGTCACCGACAGCCCCGCCCCAGGCGCCGGCCGCTGCGGCCCTGGGGATCCGGCCCAGCGGGTCATGCCCATCCGACGAGGCGCGCCGTCGCTGATCTACCGGACCACGGGAACCGTGCCGGAGACGAAGATGCTGCGGGTGCGGATCACCGAGGACATGGGGCAAGCGCTCACCGCGCGAGCCCGCCAGCGTGGCATGTCTAAGGCCGCACTGGTCCGCGAGACCCTGGCACAGATGCTCTCGGAGCCCACCTGAGCTGGCGGAGACGGGCCCGGGTGGCCACCGGCTACAGTGTGGCCGGTGCCCGCCTCCCCCACACCTGACTACGGCCGCCACACCCCACACGAGTACCACCTGCGCCTGGCCCGTGTGGCGATGAGCAATCACGGGCTGAACCCGGAACGCCCCGAAGCGCTGGCGCAATGGGCGCTGTACGCCGTCGCCCGCGGGTACACCAACCGCGGGGTGCTCATCACCGCCGACGCCCGCCTACACGCCGAAACGATCCTGCCGCCCATGGACTCGAGCATTGCCCCGTCCTGGCGCAACATCCTCCCCCCATGGGCCATCGTTGCCCGCACCTGGCCCGGCGGAGACCCACCCACCGGCCCTCACGCGCTCGGAGAAGCCATGGACATCATCCGGGCCGCTACTGGCCTGCCCATCGCGCACATCCTCTACCGCGAGGTCTGCACCGGCTGGGCCGGCTAACCCCTCGCCCGGCCCTGCACGGCAGCCCCGGGAGGCCCCCTACTTGTATTAGTCTGCGCATGGCAGACTGATACGGGACATCACCACCCCCGCACCCAGGAGCGCTCATGCCAACCCTCACCCGCGCAGACGTCGCCCCGGCCACTGAACTGCAAGCCACCTACATCGAAGCGTTGATCCGTCGTGGCGCCCACACCACCCCCGGTGCCCCCGAAGTGCCCACCACGGCCGCGGGGATCCGGGCGCTGACCCGTATCCAGGCGCACGAGGTCATCCAAGCTCTGCACCCCGGCCCCGTCTGCGACACGGCACCGGCCCGGGACCGCGCACCCCAGGCGCCCGAAGTCACCGTCCGTACCACCCGCAGCGGACTGACCCGCTGGGACCTCCACGCCCCCACCGCCCCCGACACCTACCCGGATACCCACGACGTGCACGAGAACCCCGCCACAGCGCTCCGCGGGCTTCTGGCCGCCGCTCGCGCTGCGGCATACTGCACCAAGCACGCCCCGCACGGGTGGACCGTAGACGGCATGGAGCCCGGCACCAGCGCCCTGAGCGACGGCACGTACCCGCTGCGCCCCCTCACCGGCACCGACCAGTAGCACCCATGGAAGGACCCCCATGACCACTGACCCTCACCAGCTGCTCACCGACTGCTTACGCGCCGCCGGCCCGCGCGCGGTGATGACCGTGGCCATGGACCAGAACATCCCCGGGCAAGCCGCGAACGAGGTGCACCTGGGTAACGTGGCCGTCTCGGGAACCTGGCTCAGCGGCACCCGCATGTACTACTCCGACGCGGACAGGGCCTGGCATCCCGACCCCAAGCCCAGCGAGTACCTGGCGAACGTGCGGCACATCGTCACCGTGCATCCCGTGTTCCATGGTCACTGCTAGTCCCACCGCCCCCGGCCTGCACGCGCGCGGGCCGGGGGACACTAGGACCATGCAGCGATACCTCTCCCTGGGCGAAGCCGCCGCGTACCTGGGGCTCACCCGCGACGGGCTGCGCCGCCGGTTCCAGCGGTACCCGCTGGAACCCGACGTGCTCGTCGGGACGACGCGCGGATGGTCCCAGCAGCGCCTGGACGACCACGCGGCCACGGTGCCCCTGCCAGGGGCTCCCCCACGAGACCCCGCCCGCCGGCCCCGCGCCAGCCGCACTCAGAGCGAACCACCCCGTGCCCGTCACGCGTCCTGAGAGGACGACCCAATGCCACCCCTCGGACCGTTCCCGAAACGGGATAATCGGTGACCCAACCCCAACCCACCTCAAAGAGCGCATTTACCCCGTAATACCGGGTCAGACACGGCCCGCAAAGGTGCTAACGAGACCTGCAAACAAGTATCGTAGGGAGACATGAGCAAGAAGCCGCCGAAACAGAAGACGTCACCGGAGAAGAAGACGCCTCGCTTGCGCCTGCGCAAACCCAAGGCGGCACCGACCCCGCCCACCGAGGACGCGCCCGCCCAGGAGGTCATCGGCTTCCACCGCGCGGCCCACCCCCGCGAGACCAAGCGTTTCGAGCTGCTGGATGACAAGGCCAAGGCCGGCGGCCGCGGCGGGGCCACCCTGCGCGGCAAGATCATCCCGTGGGTGCTCATCGTCCTGCTGCTGCTGTTCATGCTGCGGGCCTGCAAGCAGCCCGAGGTGGACCTCTCCGGGGCCGCAGCGGCCGAGCAGACCGGCGCCGAGGCGTTCGCGGCGGCCATGGTCCAGGACTGGTACACCTGGGACTCCGAGAAGATCCCCGAGCGCGGCGAACGACTCTCCCAGTACAACCCCTCCTTCACCGCCAACACCGGCTGGAACGGGAAGGGCAAGCAGACCATCACCAACGCCTACCCTGTGGGCACCAAGAAGGCCGACGACCACAAGTTCGACGTCACCGTGCGCGGCGACGTCGCGGGCCAGTCCGCACCGCTCTACGCCACCGTGGGGGTCTACGCCGACAACGGTGGGTACTCCCCCCTGTCCCAACCCAACATCGTCGCCGCCCCGGCGCTGCCCGTGCCCGAGCGCTCCAAGAAGGAGCTGACCACGGACACCGACACCGCGACCGTCACGGACATCGACGACCGCCTCAAAGTGTTCTTCACCGCGTGGTCCGAAGGGGACTCTTCGACTCTGAAAGCCGTGACCACGGACGGGTTCCCCACCACCGGGATCAACAACGGCCAGAAGGTGGAGCAGGTGCAGAAGGCCAGCGTGCAGATCCCGGACACCACCGACGAGAAAGTCAAGGAATCCCAGCGCATCGTGGACGTCACCGTGCAGTGGGCCGGTGGCTCCGGCGCCGGCAGTGAGTCCCGCTACGAAGTGCTGATGAAGAAGGAGAACGACCGCTGGCTGGTCTCCACCGTGGACGGCGCCGCCGACGACTCGGACGCCTACGTGCGGTCGGGCTCGCAGAAGCAGCCGGGAGCCAGCGACGCCTCCGCTTCCGGGTCGGCCTCCCCCTCCGCTTCCAGTTCCCCCAGCGGCTCAGCTACTCCCACCCCGAGCCGGTCGTCCAAGAAGTAAGGAGGCGCTGCCGCTGGCCGGTTACCCCCTGTGGATACCCGGCCAGCGGCTGGTACGAGACCGATAAAATGCCTATGATGGGCGACTTTTTGCTTATCCCCACCACCCACCACATTCCCTAGGAGCACCCCAATGCCTCACATTCCCCAGACCCTGATTCCCTCCGATGGCTCGCTGCAGGCCGTCAGCGGCAACGAAATCGTCTCCAACTTCACCTCCGGGTGGCTTGGCCTCATCGGCCTCGTGGTCCTGCTTGCCGTCACCGTTAAGTACTTCGTCGGCGGTGGCCGCAACATCTGGGCCGGTATCGGTGTGCTGATCGGGGCCGCGCTGTGCATCGCGCTCATGGCCGTGCCGGACAAGATGGGCGAGCTTGGCCGCTCGATTCTGGAACTGATCGGTCTCTAAGCCCCTGGTCACAGCACGTATTCACGGACGGAAAGGAGGGCCCAGACATGCCCCGCGTCGGCAAAGTTCACAAGTCGATCCACGGCAAAGGTGGCCAGCGGCTCTACAACATCGGCGGTAAGCGAGGGCTGAACCTCGTGATGTTCTTCGCCAACGGTGTGCCGCTGGTGAAGCTCGGGATCTTCTTGGTCGTGTCCCTGTTCTGGGCCCTCCCCCTCTCCCTGTTCGTCTCCCCCACCTGGGCCAGCGGCATCGGCTCCGCCGTGCTGTTCGGCGTCCCGTTCGCCGTGGCCGCGCTCAGCGACAAAGCCTTCGGGGAAGACGGGGTATCCGTGAAGGACTACGTGCAGTCCTACGCGAGCTACTACCTCGCGCAGAACCGCCACTACGCCGGCAACACCACGTTCGTCCCGCGCACCGGCGTTCCCATCCGCGCGCGGGTGTTCATGCCGCGGCCCCTGGACGTTCCCGAGCTGATCCCCGAGCAGCACTGACCCCACCACCACTCCTGCCTCCACAACCACCACACCACCACCGCACAGGAGACCCAGCATGGGCATCAAAAGCTCGCTGACCTCAGCGCTCGACTCCGCCTACACCCTCGACCTCACCTACGTCGATGACCACCTCGTGATGAACGAGAAAGAGGTCTGGACGTGGGTGCGGATCCCCGGGGAGCCCCTGGGCATCCCCACCAACGAGGCCCTGGACGCCCACCTCGAGCGGGTGCATCAGACGCTCGAGTCCTTCCGGGACGTGGAGGCCCACTACTACCTGGGCACGTTCCCGTTCGACCACATCACCTGGCGCGAGACCGTGCTGCGGAACCAGCAAAAAGAATCCGAAGCCACGGGCATCCAGCCCGCCCCGGCGTTCACCGACTACGTGGAGCGCTCCTCACTGGCCATGGCCGGACGGGAGTACAAGGAAACCCGCATGTACCTGGGCCTGCGCCTGGGCAAGCGCAAGAACATCCTGGACCGCGCGCTCGGGGAGTCCACGACCCGGTTCAAGGCCGCCGCGGTCGGCGCGAAGCGCTGGGCCGAGACCCAGTTCAAGACCGTGGACCCGCAGCCGAAAAGCGCGGAGGTCGAATACTGGACCCGCCGGGCCATCGAAGTGCGCCAGCGTCTGCGCCGCTCGCGTCTGGCCGCGCGCCCCGCGACCCAGATGGACATGTGGGAGCTGATCTGGCATGTGAACTCCCTCGGGGTGAACACCATGTCCGCGATGGGCACCGACATCCACCCCTGGGGGTCCGGCGCGATCCACGAACTCGCGGCGCAGCTGGACACCGACGACCGCAACTCCCTGCAGTTCACCCGCGTGAACCCGCACCTGTACTCCGAGTACCGGCAGTACCAGCAGGACAAGGCCGCCTACGACCGTGACCCGGCTCAGAACGTTCTCCCGACCGTTCCCGAGCCGTTCCTTACCGGGCACGCCATCGTCATGGCCGTGGACCTGCCCGAAGAAGTCGATCACCCCTGGGTGTACTACACGACCCGACGCAACGTGCCCGTGGACGTGTCCATCCGGTTCCGCGTGGTCTCCCCCAAGGCCGCGGAACAGGAGGCGCAGAAGATTCAGGAGCGCAAGCGCCAGGAGCTGGAACACCAGCAAGACTCCGGGATCATCGGCGGCAACGTGAAGACCCGCAAGGAGTACCTGGACGCCTCCCGTCACGCCGAGGACCTGAGCACCGGGCAGGGCCGCACCCAGACCACGTTCACTGCCCGGTTCATCGTCCACGGCGAGTCCCTGAACGACGTCACGGCCGGCGCACAGGAGCTCAAACAGTTCTACGACGAGGAGCTGCACATCAAACTGCAGTGGATCGGTGGCTCCCAGGAGCTGCTGTGGAAGGAGACCATCCCCGGGCAGCTGGTCCAGCCCAAGATGTACGTGCACCATGCGGACATCGACGCGCTCACCAACGGTCTGCTGTTCTCCTGCAACTACCTGGGCTACCAGGACGGCTTCTACGTCGGGAACTACGGGCAGTACCCGTTCCTGTTCGATCCGGCCCGCGCCGCGCGCATGGGCAAGGCCCCCGCGATCATCTTCAACGGGTCCCTGGGTGGCGGCAAGACGGTCGGGATGATGCTGTACCTGGACCTGTTCCGGTTGCGCTCCTACACGAGCATCGCCATCGACCCGAAGCGTGACCTGCTCTCCCACCAGGCCCTGCAGGGCCGCGGGCACCTGCGGATCTGGGACCTGACCACAGACGGCCGACCCGGGGTGCTGGACCCGTTCACCCTCATTCCCATCGTCGTGGACAAGAACGACCCCAAGGCCGACACGGAGGACAAGGCCCGCCAGAAGTGGCGGGAGGAGACGCTGCTGCTGGTCACGGACACCATTGCAAAGACCGTGGGTGAATCGCGGCTCAGCGCTGACATGCGAGCGATCATCAACGACGTCGCCGGGTCCGAGCTGCGCAGCCCGAACCCGACGATGGCGCACATCTTGGAGCGCTTGAACGCCGGCGACGTCGGACGTGACTTTTCCACGCACAAGTTCAGCGACGAGCAGCTGGCCCAGCGAGCCATGGTGGCCGTGAACCTCCACGCGCTGCTGCAGAACACGGCGAGCTCCGCCCTGGGAACCCTGATCTACGGTGAGAAGACTGGGGACCTGGACCTCATCATCAAGGACGTGCCCACCACGATCATCAACGTGGCCGGCCTGGACCTCCCCCAGCCCGGCGAGGCCCCCGCTGGTGACTCCCAGGTGCTGTCCGTGACCCTGTTCTCCCTCATCGCCGCCTACGCCCAGCGCCTGCTGGAGAACCCGCGTCTGCAGGGCCCCAAGGCACTGCTGATTGACGAGTTCCAGATGATTAAGGACCTGCCTGCGTTGCGCTCGATGGCAACGCGCTCGAACCGCATGGGGCGGTCGCTGAACATCACCCCGATGTACGCCGACCAGTCCTCCCGCTCCTCCATGGAAAATGACGCGTTCGCCAACGCCACCGGCGCCCGTGTCGTGTTCCGCTCCAACTCACAGGAGGCCGAGGCAGTGGCGAAGTCCCTGTCCCGAGAGGGCGACATGGACCTCATCCAGGCGATCCCAGACACGGACTCGCGCGCCGGACTGGCTCTGCACACCACCCCCGCCGATCCGAAGTCCGACCACCCGGACACCCCCGGCATCGGCGTGGTGTCCTTCGACGTGGACTGGAACCCCGAGTACCTGAACGACGAGGACGGCGGGGCGTTCTACACGAACCCGGACCGTGACGACCGTGCCGCGTACCGGCAGTACCCGCTGGACGCCTACGGGGTGCTCCACGACCCGTACAGCGACGCCCTGGACCGGATCGAACCCGAAGCAATCTCGACCGCCGACGATTCCCTGTCCCCGGACGGGCCAGTGGCGGAACCGGAGGCGGGCGAGAACGGGCCCGAGGAAGTTCCTGTAGACCCGAGCGAACGAGAGCTGGCCGCAGTCAGCAGCACGACGGGCAGCAACGAGGCCGAGGGCCAGGATGTGGAGTGGTACGAGTGAGGTCAGCGTTCTGGGCGACAGCCCCCCACCGTGCGGCGCGCATCCTGACGTGGGTGACGCTGGTGCTCGTGGCTCTCACCGCCGCGAACTTCGTGAGCGAGCTCATCCTGCCCACCACCCCCGCCGGGGCCCTGGAAATCTGCGACACGAGCTACCAGATGCCCGACATCTCCAACGCCTCGGTGAGCACTAACGGTGTGAAATCGGAGTATTTCGGTCCCGGCGGCCGGTGGGCGATCCCCCTGGGAGACGTGTACTCGGACACCACCGGCGGCGGCGCGGGCACAGCGTTCGGCACCGGCGGGCTGCAGTGGTCCACCTATGCGACGTCGCTGTGCCAGCCCCTGGACTACGGCATCAGCATCACCACCCTTGTCGCGGGGCTGCTGCTGGCCGGTCTGGTCGCCGTGGCGTCATTCATGGGCTTCTTGCTGCAGATCGCGTTCACCACCGACGTCACCAACAACCTCATCGAGGCGCTGAACCTGCAGCAGCTGCTGCAGACCATCAACCAGCGACTGTTCAGTAGCTGGGGGACACTGCTGGTCGTGGTCGCCCTGTGCGTGGTGCTCTACCTGCTGCTCCGCGGGGCGGTCGCCAAGGCCGCGTCCAGTGCCCTGTGGATCGGCATAGCGGTCGCGCTGGTCGGCGTCGCCGCGACCAGCACATGGCTGTCCACCACGGCCAAGACGATCAACTCGACCACGAGCAGCTTGTCGTCGTCCATGGTCACCCTGTTCAACGGGCAGAACTGCTCAGACATGAGCGCCCAGAACGCGATCAGCTGCATGACCAACAACCTCACCAACCAGTTCGTGGAGCCGGTGTGGTCCGCCGGCGCGGCCGGTGACCAGGCCAAGACCGCCCCGTTCTTCGTCACCAACGAGAAGGGCGAGGGGTCCGAGCTGGGCGAGCTGGCCGGCGCGACCGACGAGGAGAAGGGCGGCAACGGGGGCGTCAAGGTCTACTGGAACCGAGAAGGCGACGACGCTGACAAGAAGGACCTCAACGGCGTGGACCTGCCCCCCACGGGCGTAGTTCCCACCAGCTCCACCAACAAGATTCCGACGACCGCGGACTACCTGCGGTGGACCCAGACCTACACCGCCGCCGAAATCGAGTCCATCAAGGAGGACGGGAAGCGGCGATGCACGTACACCACCTCCCCGAAGCTCGATGAGTTGGGCGACGCGTTGAAGGACCACGGGGATCAGATCTGCTTGCACAAGTGGGCCGTGCGGGCTTCGGTGATGTACGGCATGAAGGTCTCGAACAACGGGGCCTACGGCACCGCATCGGGCCGTGACGACCTCGGATCGCGGATCACCCCCGCGGTGCTGTCCTACCCGATCATGGGCGCAACCGTGCTGGCCATCGAGCTCGTGGCACTGCTGATGTTCGTGTACCAGATCGAAATGGTCATGTACCTCGTGCTCGTGATCTTCTACCTCATGGGATCCATCGTGAAGGGCCCAAAGCTGATGCTGGACTGGCTGGGGTGGATCGGCGCCACCGCGGTCAAGCGCATCGGCCTGGGCCTGATGCTCGGCATCGTCCTCATGGTCTTCGGGTACCTCGGCAAGATCACCACGAACATCAGCGGGCTCGTGGGTGTGGCCTCCATCGTGTTCGTGCCGCTGATCCATCAGGTGCTGCTCATCGCCACCTGCATCGGCCTGCTGCTCATGTGGCGCAAGCTGTCCAAGTCGCTGCTGCGGGCCACCAAACTCGAGCAGTTCGGTGAGAACAGGGTGACCGCGGGGATGAAGGGCGCGGCGAACAAGGTGCTTGGCATCGGCACCGCCGCGGCCGCGGGTGCGGTCACCGGCGGCGTGGGCGCGGCAGCGATGGGCGCCGGCACCGCCGCGTTGAAGAAGGGCAGCGAAGCGAACCTCAGCGGCTACGTGCGCTCGGGTATGGACTCCGGGCACCGGCTGAACCAAGCCGGGTTCGTGAAGAACATGAAGGGCCAGCGCGCGCAGGACGCTCTGATGAACTCCCAGCAGGCCGGCTTGAAGGGACAGAACGCTCTCGCGCAAGCCCAGCAGGCCGGGACCGAAGCCGCGAACCAGCAGGGCGAGGCCACCAAGTTCGGTGCCGAAGCCCTCACGGCCGCCTCCGAGCGCACCATGGCCGAGACGCAGCTGGCGGGTCTGCAAACGGACCACCAGACCGCGCAAACGGACCTGGACGACCAGAAGGTCGAAGCCCGGAACACCATGCACAACTTCGTGGCGCAGCACACCCCGGAGGGCAAGCAGCTCAACAGTCACCTGGCCTACCAGCGGCGGGCAGCACAGCTGGCTCACTCGGACGCGTCCGCCAAGCGCACCGCCTACGACCAGTTCCGTGTCGGCAAGGGCCTGGTGGGTGAAGCCCACACCCTGGACTCCGCCGGGAACCTGCAGATCACCGACCTGGACACCGGCAAGGTGCGCCAGGGTGATGACCCCTCGAAGTACGACCCGACGCGGGACATGAGCGCACTGCTCTCGGACCCGAAGACCGCCACGGAGTACCGCCAAAAGCAGACGGAGACGTTCAAGGCGGAGAACGACGCCGCGCAGCTGGCCGGTGACAAGAAGGTGGCAGAGGCCGACTACGAGAAGTTCCTGGGCAAGCAGGGTCAGAAGATCGCCGGCATGACGAACAAGGAGATTGAGGACAAGTACGACCCGGCGCAGGCGGACGAGTTGAAGACGTGGAAGCGGCAGCACCAGGCCGAAGCGCAGAAGCAAGAGCGCGTGAAGGCGTTGGAGCAGCAGATGCAGGCCAAGGAGCGTGAGCGTGAGGCCGCGGCCCGTCGTGAGGCCGAGGCGCAGCGCAACCAGCAGCGCGCGGCGCAGAACGCGCAGCGGGCTACGGACCAGCAGAGCCGGTACCAGCACTCGGCCACTGAACACCAGCAGTCCGAGAAGCACCACTTCACCCGGCACGAGCAGCTGCAGAAGGACGTGGATACGACCACGTTGTTCGGTAAGAGGAAGAAGGGCCCCTGATGGAATCCACGAACCTGATGGCACGCCGCGGCGAGCGGGGCGTCACGCGCCCGCCGCTGGGGCTGACAGCCGAGTCGATGTTCTCCGACGTGTGCGTGCGGGCGTTGCCCGACATCATGCTCGACGGCGGGCAGGACGCGGCGCGGCAGTGGTGGAACTGGTATATGGCTACCCCGCACTGGGGTGAGGTGTTCCGGGTGTTCACCGTCGCGGAACCGGACGAGGGCGAATCCCCCCGGCGGTTCATGAATCGGGCTGCGGGTCAGCTGCAGCTCGGGATGCGTCGAGACGCACCCACCGTCTTCGAGGACATGCCCGCCGGCGGGTGGAGTGAGCAGGTCGAGTTCTTCGTGTGGCACCTCATCCGGTACCTCAACGACTCAGGGTGCCCGCGTTTGCGGGGAGAGCGCCTGGTTCTCTGATCTGGGGGTAAGGGACAATGGGGCGGGTTCGGTCCTGGTGCGTGCACACCAGATCGGACCCGCCCCCTCTCCACCTCATCTGCGAAGGACACCTGACCCGCATGAAGAAGACACTGACGCTGAGCACCGCCGCGCTGCTGGCTGTTCTGGCCACGGGCTGCAGCGGGCAGGCCCCGGATCGCAACGGTACCGCGGACGATGCGACCCCGACCCCCACTACCTCGCAGTGGGAGGCGTCCCACGGGGAGCTGCCGGCGGCGTCGCCGTTGAAGCCCGAGGACCATGGGGATGACCCGCATGTGTGGGCGAACACGAGCGAAGCGACATCCACCGGCCGCGGCGCCGAGGTGTTCACCTACTACGACCCCGCAGCGAAGGCTCAGAGCCACCCCCA
Organism: Circaetus cinereus; assembly: GCA_034783755.1. Lineage (NCBI taxonomy): Eukaryota > Metazoa > Chordata > Aves > Accipitriformes > Accipitridae > Circaetus > Circaetus cinereus. The sequence goes on from JAXCMH010000272.1 coordinate 87,177, forward strand.
GAACGTGACGGTGGCCGTGATCTTCCCGGACCAGCAGACGTGCCACGCGACCAGCAGCTCCAAGCCGGAGAACGCGAAGGCTCAGCTGCTGCAGAAGCAGTACGACGACGTGTTCGCCAACAACATGGCTGCTGCCTACGACGCGCAGCAGAACGACGAGGGTGAGAAGTACACCACCGGCAACACCGTGAACGAGGACGCCCCCACCCTGGTCACCTACCAGTCCCACGCACCCCGGCACCCCCACGAGGAGGGGACGCTGATGGAGCAGACGAACTCCGTGGTGAAGAACGGGGACGGGGAGTACGAGGCCGTGAACTGCGCCCTGGTCTACTCCCAGGTGTCCGGCACCACTGCTGATGTGAACTGGAAGACCTACGACAAGGCCGTCTCCGACGCGCGCTCGATGGCGCGCACGATCACTGCCTCGAAGGCCGGTTCGTAGCCGGCTCTTATCCGCGGCGGGACCACCACCACACCGCGCGCCGCGCCCCCCCCCGCACACCGCCACAGCAGGAAGACACCGCACACCATGGCCACCCACCGCGCTTCTCCTCCCCGCTCCCGTCTCGCCCGCCCCCAGGCCGCCGTGTCACTGGCGATGGTGGGCACGCTGCTGCTGTCCGGGTGCAGTCACGTCGGCGGTTCCCAGCTGAACCCCGCGCTGTTGGGCTCCGAGGAGGAGATGGAGGCGAAGGACAACTGCGGCGCCGGGTCCGCCGGGTTCGACTCGATGAACTCCAAGGGCTCCGACGCGACCCTGAACGAGGAGCAGAACAAGGTCGCACGGGCCATCGTCGGAGAGGGCGAACGCCGCCACCTGCCGGCCATCGCCAAGCAGATCGCCATTATGACCGCGCTGGCGGAATCCACGCTGCAGAACCTGGACCATGGGGACGAAGCCCAGGGCGTGAAAAACGCGGATGGGTCGGCCACCACGTCCAAGGGCGCCTTCCAGCAACAGGACTTTTGGGGGCCTGAGAAGGTCCGCATGGACCCAGCCGGTGCTGCGGGGCTGTTCTACGACAAGCTCACCGCCCTCGATTACCAGTCCATGGATCCCGGGGCCGCGGCCCAGGAGGTCCAGGGCTCAGCGTTCCCGGATCGGTACAACGAGTTCCGTGACCAGGCCAAGAAAATCGTGGCCTCGATGGACAAGGGCGGCTACGACAAGGGCCCCGGGGGCAAGAAGCCGGACACACCCGATGGTGGGAAGAAGGACGCCGCCGGGCCCGTCTCGGATCCGGCCAGCACCACCGTGCCGGCACTGGCGCACATCCCCCAGGTGTCTGCGTCCGTACCGGGAATCGTGCTCGCAGCCGATGTGCACACCGTGGAGGATTCCAAGGCCAACGGGAAGGTGCAGTCCGCCGAGCACCTGCAGCAGGACGCGTTCAACCTGGCCAAGGCCGCGGAAAAGCAGTTCCCAGAGCTGGAAACCATCGGTGGGTGGCGCGAGTCGGACCCGTTCCCCGATCACCCCTCCGGGCAGGCCGTGGACATTATGATCCCGGACCCCACCAGCGATAAGGGCCGGGCGCTGGGCAACGAGATCAACCATTGGGTGTGGAAGAACAAAGACGCGTTCAACGTCACCTACACGATCTGGCGGCAGACCCTGTACTCCGATGGCGCCGAGTCCGGCAAGCCCATGGAGGACCGCGGCGGTGACACCGCCAACCACGTCGATCACGTCCACGTCACCACCAAGGGCGGCGGGAAGAACAACGGCCAAGCCGGCAAGGCTCCGGCCCGCGATGGGGACGGGGCCTCGAAGGACGCCGATGACAAGTCGGTGACCTCCGGGTCGTGCGCAGCCAACAGCGCCGGTGGCGCCCCGGGCCAGGGTGCGACCGCTGGCAACGGCAAGGGGGATGACTACCCGAAGGAGCTCCACCAGCCCAAGGCGGCTGTGGACGCCGCGAACGCCTCGCAGGGCCAGAACGAGCCCGGGGAACCCATCGACCCGTGGGGGCTGGTCTCGGGCCAGTGCGTGTCCTGGGTCGCGTGGCGGATCAACGTGTCCATGGGGTACGACCCAAAGAAGGACGGGGACAAGTACCCATTCACGATGGCCAAGTACGGGGTCCAGGGCCAGGGCAACGGGTTCCAGTGGAAAGCTTCCATGGCCAAGGCCGGGTTCAAGACCGACAACAAGCCCAAGCCCGGTTCGGTGGCCTGGTGGGACGCCAACGTCGCGCCCGCCGGCCCCAACGGCCACGTCGGCATCGTGGAGAAGGTCGAGGGCAACCGCGTGTACGTGTCCCAGTACAACGCCTACCCCCGGTACCTCGAATACTCCGAGCAGTGGTTCGAGGCTGACAAGATCAGCGGCTTCATCCATGTGGCCGACTACCCCGAGGGCAAGCACCGCATCGAGGCCCCCAAGGCGTCCTGAGACACCCATCCCCGGCCCGCCAGCGTGCGGGCCGGGGCACCACCACAGAAGGAGCACCACACCATGTCCACCCCCACTGAGCACCGCCCCAATCCCGTGCTGGACTGGATCCGCCGGAACAAGATCCTCACCGCGATCATCGCCGGGCTGCTCGCGCTCGGGCTGCTCGTGGCGATCAACAACGTGCGCACCGCCCCCGAGGAGACCAAGCCCTCCCCCACCTCCGAGGCCGTCGCCCCCGGGCCCGGCACGGGACCGTCGAGCTCCGAGACGGCCACCCCCACCGCCACGACCACCACCGGCGGACTGTCCCCCGGCAAGGCCAAGCAGGCGTATGCCCCCGAGGAGGACGCCTGGCGGGAGACCGCCGCGGAGTTCGGCAAGGCGTGGGCGAACCCCGCCGGGGGGAAGAAGGCGTGGCTGGCGCGGATGAAGCCGATGGTCTCCGAGGAGGAGTACCAGAAGCTCGAGAAGACCAACGAACGGTCGCTGCAGAAGTACACCTACGAGAAGGTCACCGCCGAGCGCACCGACTACGAGAACATGCGGGTCGTGGCCGATGTGTCCTACCAGGAGACCGGGCCCTACCTGCGCGTGGGTCTGGCGCCGACCGCCAACGGGAAGGACTGGCAGGTGCAGTACATCAGCCAGGCCGACTAGGAGGGCCCCAGAACGGCGTTTAGACTGCTCGCAGGCGGTCTCCGGCGCGTTTGCAGCCCTGTGGCCCCGTAGTAGCTGAGCAAGGGTGGTCCCCGTTCCTGGGGCTGTGCGGTGTCAGGAACTGGGGGCTGGAAGGCTCGTGAGTGGCTATTGCGGGAGCGCGCGAGAGGGACCGTCCAAGCATCCTTGGGCGCACCAGCACGCGGGTACTGTGGTGGTCCTGCAGGTGCGTCAGCCGGTACGCGGGGGTGGGGTCCGTGTGCGGTCCCCGTCTTCGTTCGGCGGGATGCTTGGAGTGCAGGGAAGGCCCCGGATCAGCGGCGAGACATCGCCGGATGCCCGGGGCCTTTCCGCGCTCACCGTCACCCGGGGATCTGCGCACCCGGCGCCCGGTTCGCCGGCGCCGTCCGGTGGTGCAGGTCCCCAGGAGGCAAGGGGTGAAAGCGGGTGGGCCGGCCGTGGTGGCTGGTGCACCCGAGCAGAAGGCCCCCACTGCGTTTACACGCGGTGGGGGCCTTCTGTGCACCTGCTGCTGGGAGAGGGTCAGTGCCTCGTAGCGAGCTGCGCGGCGTTCTCCGCGAAGCGGCGGGCGCGTTCCTTCTGCTGCAGACGGTGGAAGTAGACGGGCAGGAACCACACACCGATGCCGACGAGCAGGAACAGCGGGGCGATGACCGGGCGCAGCTGGCGGCCCAGCTCGGGGGCGAACAGGGCCAGAGCGAGTGCGACCAGGAACAGCAACGCGTCCACGGTGATGATGACCACGGCCCACCCGAAGGCTTTGAGCGCGAACCCGGCGGTGCGCAACCCGGAGAGCACGGTGTCGAACAGCCGCTCGGAGGGCGCCTGTTGGTACTCGGTGACCGGCACGAACGTGGTGGGGCCGTAGGAGCCGTTCTGCGGTCCCTGAGCGCCCTCGTAGGTGCTGTGAGCGCCCATGGAGGGCATGGGGCGCGTGGAAGGGCCCGTGGGGTCCTCCCAGGTGCTGTGGGGGCCTGCCGCGTTCGGCCCGAGGGGCTGAGCGGGGTAGACCTCGGTGCGGTCTGACATGTGCGCTCCTTCCAGCGACAGGTATAGACCCCATACGATACCACCAGGGTTGGTGCGTGGTAAGCACCGTAGGTGCTGCCGGAGCTCCGCCCACGAGAAGGGCCCGCCCCGGGACCACACGGTCACCAGAACGGGCCCACCCACCAGCAGGGATCAGCCGGGGCTAGTCAATCCATTCCACACCCCAGTCGTCCCCGTCCTCGGTCGCTGGGGACGTCCCCAGCTTCGGAGCCTTCACCGCCGGCGTAGACGCCGGGGCCGGGGCCGGGGCGGTGCGCGTCGTGCGCGGCCGCGGGCCGTTGGTGACCGCCGGCAACCGGGCCGTGTCCCCGTCGTCCTCGTCCGCGTCCAGTGCCGGGGCGTTCAGGTCCACGTTGGACACCGCGGTAATCTCCCCTGCCTTCACCGTGGCACCCTCGACGTCCTTAGCCTGGGCCAGGTCGTCCATGATCGTCTGCACCGGGTACACCAGGGTCCGCTTGGCCACCGCGCGCCCACGCAGCCGGTCCCCGAACGCGTCGTCACGGTTCGCCGTCCACGGCAGCTTGCCCAGCAGCGCGAACCGCCCCGGCCCGGTCATCCCCGAGGTCAGCTGGTCCTCACGGATCCGCGGGCCCTCCACATAGTCCACGCGGCCGCGGTCGCCCACACCACCCTTGTCCAGGTCGAACACGGTGTTGGACTCGTGGGTGTCATGGGAGCGCCGCCGGTGCCAGTCCATGCCCGCATCACGGGCGAACCGTTCGGCGGTCTCCTGGTCCACGGTGTGGCAGATCAAGGTGTCCGCCTGACCCCAGATGACCTGCAGGTACCCGTCCGGGTCGCCACCGTTCTCCACGGCCGCAGCCCGGATACCGCCCACCCCTTGGGTGGCCAGCAGCACTCGAGCGCCGGACTCACGGACCTGCTCCATCATGGACACCACGGCGTTGGAACCGATCTTCGTGAACTCGTCCGCGGCCACCAGCCACGGTTCGATGTTGCCCTTGGTCTGAATCTCCCCGGCCAGGGCTTTCAGGTCCTGCATCACGAACGCACCGATGGTCGCGGAGAGCTGCTGGTAGTCCATGTGCTGCAGGGAGAACAGCACCACAGCACGCTCCTCATACGCCTGGCGCAGGTTGAACGTGTCCGGGCCCGGGGACATCCACTGCCCGACCACGGAGTTCACGATCCGCCCCAGCTTCGAGCGCAGACCGGCGACGACGTTCTCGTTGCGGACCAGCTGGTCGGCTTTCGCCTGGGCTTCGGCGCGCAGCGCGTCGTCCTTCGGGTTCGTGAGGTTGTCACGCACGAACTTCGTGAGCACCTGCGGGTCCAGCAGGATCACGCACGACTCCAACATGGACTTTCCGGGGACCGGGCCGGTGACTTCGAGGATCTTGAACAGCACCAGCAGGTACTCCTCCGCGACCCCCTTGTAGAACTCGTCCGACCACTGCTCGGCGGAGATGATGAGGTCCTTCTGCTTGGTGGGGTCCGTGCCCGCGGAGGGGGCCAGCGGGTCGTAGTGCATGGGCCCGTTGAGCCCGAACACGTAGAACGGGCGGCCGTAGCGTTTGGCGATGGCCTCCACGATCTGCAGGAGCTTCTTGGAGCCCTTCATGTCCACCAGACACAGGAAACGGTGGTCCTCGATGTAGGCGGAGAGGATCTTCACCATGGTCTGTGTCTTGCCGGCCCCGGTCATCCCCAGGATCAGGGTGTGCAGCATGTCCTGGACACGCTGCACGACCACGGATCCGTCGTCGTAGGTGCCGGACTCCACCCCGTAGGCCACTTCCCCGCGGGTGCGGTACGTGTTGGCGCGCAGCTGCTTGATGTGCCGGTTCATCATCAGCTGCTGGGCGATGTTCTTCCGGCGCTGCGGGTCTTTCCACGCCGGGGTGCGCGACCAGTCCCAGAACGCGCACAGCAGACCTCCGGGGATACCGACGATGATCCCCAGTAGCAGCAGGGAGCCCAGACCAGCCCACAGGGCATGGCCCACACCGCCGATGGTTCCCTCGCCGCTGAACACTGCGATCAGCGCATCGAATACCGCGACCGCGGTGACCGTGTAGAGCTTCGCGGTGAACACCAGCAGCGCGGCGCACGCGATCAGCAGGGCCAGCACCAGGCGGGTCGGCCAGTAGTAGTGGCGGATCCGCCACCACACGAACACGGCTACGGGCAGGATGAACGGGGAGAACATCAGCGAGACCAACGCCGCGAGCGTGAACACGGCGTAGACGACGAGGGTTCCTTTCCACCCGAAGTGCCCGAAGATCGACTTCTTCTTCTCCTCGGGTGGGTTCGGGGACATCGGCTTCACCAGTACCCGGGTCATGCGCTCACCTCCTCACGCGGATCACAGGACGTTTGGGGGGTGGAATCAGTCAATGACTTCTCCCTCATCATCCGTGGTGTCGCCGGCCGTCGCAGAGCTCGTGCTGTCCTCAGTGCCGGTGTCCTCAGCGTCGGTGGCCTCAACATCCACCGGGTCTGCATCGTCCTGGGAGTCCTCAGTGTCAGTGGTCTTCGTGGCCGGTGTTTCGGGTTCCTCCCCGGGCTGGTACTCCCATCCGTGGAACTCGACCCAACGGTCCTGCACTGCCCGGCCCAGACCGGACACACGTACCTTTCCGTCAGCGACCAGACGGTCACCGTCCACGTTCCACGCCCCGATGGTCATGGAGTCCCCATCGAGGACTACCGGATCGTCTCCGAGCAGGGACGCACCGTGAACCTTCTCGGAATCCGTCTCGGACATTGACCGCACAGCACTGATCGACAGACCCAACAGGTTCGCAGCGTCACGCTGCGACCAGCCCTGCGACAGGAGAAGCGGAGCGGCTTCGGCCACCGCCACCGAGCGCCGACCCAGCGCTTCCCGAATCTCGCTGCGAGCCGCGCGCAGCTCATCAAGCCCCGAGGACAGGCCCGTGGGCGCGTCCACGATCAGCTCTACACGGGTCACCCCGTCCATCATTGCCACGTCGGCCACAGCCTCATCGAAGTCTGAGAGCGCAGCACCGGAGTACCGGGTCTGGACATTGCCGACCTTGCCCGTAGCAATCAGACGGCGGCCGGTAGTTGCAACATGAATCTGTGTAGTAGTCATGCCCCCACGGTATACCGCACACGTCCGCCCGTCCGCGTTTTCGTCAGCGCAAACACAAGACTTTTGACCTAGAACACCCCGGCCCGCGAGCGCGCGAGCGTCTAGTTCAGCGGATGCGCCACGACTTCGACACGTCCACCTGCGGCACTCCCAATCCCAGGGGGTCCCCACCGCCTGCGAGCCATTCCCACATCTTTGGGAACTGGGCGCGTGAGCGCGGCTCCACGAACCCCGGCTGCCACAGCCGGAACCGGATCAGCTGCGATTCCTGGTCGGAGAACATCTGCACACCGTTGAACTTCGCCATGCGCATCGTGAACCCCACGTCACCGGCTGCGTTGATGAGGTTCTTCAACGTTGCTTTGCGCGAGACGTGCCACACCTGCCCCATCCCTGCGTTGGAGTACGCGCGGATGACCTTGCGGTACTCCGCTTCCGGTTTCAACGCCCGTTCCAGCTCCACACCCCACTTCACACCCCGCCGGGGGTCAATAACCCCCAGGTCTGGTGCGTGCAGCGCCGACGCGTCCTTGGGGCACCACACAGGGGACTTCACCACCCCCTGCGCACGCCCGGGCATCTCCACCTGCTTCACTTCCCGCTCACTGGTGACCTCGTACCCGTACCGTTTGTACCAGACACCCAGATCAACAACCCCCAGCGTGTGGTCAGCCATGGTCTTCGAGAACCGGGACGCTTTGGGCAGGACACACACACCCAGATCCTCACCGGGTACCTGCCAGGGATCCAGGGTGGATCGTCCGGTGTCCTTCACCCGCCACACGGTCACGATCCGGCCCGTGGCGTCCGCGGAAAGCTCCCCCCAGGGACGCAGGTACGCGGCGTACTTGTCGGACTCCACATACCCCTGATTCTTCAAGAACGTCAGACGCCGGTACGCGGTGGTCCCCGAGCACCCCAGCCATCCAGCGACCTGGATAGCCCGGGCGTACTTGAACCGCAGCAGGAACTGCATGATTTCCACATCCACCGGCAGCGCACGCGTGAACGACACCCGGTTCCCATTGCGGAACACCGCCCCCGCACGCCGCAACTCCGGCGACAAAGCGGTCCCAGAACGCCCTAAATCGGCCATCACACCACGCTCCAAACGCGTATATACATTCTCGACAAACAGGCTGAAATCCTATAAGGGATCAAAGCACCCCTCCCGCCAATCGTCAAAAACCCCGCAAACACGCCACTGAGCCTTCCCCCGACCCGGCTAACGCCGGGAACAGCACAGGCCCCGTTCCTTGATGTTCACGCTCCCTACTGGACACTGCGTATCCCCCGCTGCTCGCAAGCTCGCTTTCCGCGGTGGTGCCACAGTGTCAAGTAGTCCGCATGAACGGAACTAGAGGCGGGCCTGTGCTGCCGCCCCTCCGCGTTCGCTCCGGGGTGGTCGCGTTCGCTCCCGGCGGCAGGGGTCCCCGGGCTGGTTCCGTTCCGTTCCTCCACGGTCCCTGTCCGGGGACGGCCCGGTGGCCCGGTCCCCGTTCCGGTATCCGGTTCGTTCCTCGCCGGTGCCCGGTACGGGTCCGGTTCCTACCGGGCCCGGTTCGGTCCCTGGTCGGTCCCGGGCCGGTTCCGCTTCGCTGGCCCGTGACGCTCCCGTTCCGGGACCGAACCGTTCCGGGCAGGTCCCGGCTGGCGCCGTGACCAACCCTCCGTTCCACGCGGACGCGTGGAACGACGACGCTCCCTCCGGTCCCGTCCCGCACACGGATCGTTCCTCACCGGGTCCGTGCCGGAACCTACGGTCGCTGTTGCACCCGCTGTTTGTCCGGGGCGAAGGCCCCGGCCCGTTCCCGGTTCGTTCCTCACCGTGACCGTGCCGGGTCCCGCCCGGACGCGGGTGCAACTCGGAACCGCCCTACGGGCGGTGAGAACAACCCGCGCCCGTGCCGGGCGCACCCCGGTCCCGTACCGGGCCCGGCATCCGGGGCGAACGCCCCGGGGCCCGAGAAGATCCCGAACCGGGCCCCGGAAAGCACACCGGGCCGGTCCCGAGGGGCGAAGCCCCTGTGTGTTCCCGGATCGTGGTCCGGGTCGGGTTTCGCGGTTCGGGTTCCGGTCCGGCGGCGGATCGTGGCCGGCTGGGTTCCGGCAGCGGTCGGGTCGGGACGTGCTGGTGGTGGGGACGCCGGTTCGGGTCGGGCGCTTCGCGCCCCCGCGGTTCGCGCCGCGGGGGCGCGTGCGGCGCAGCCGCGGGCCTGGGGTATCGTATCCATATGTCACTGTGGGTCGGGACGCCCCCCCCTTGGGTGTGGGTGTGGTGATGCTGTAGTGGTGGCGTGCTGGAATGCGCTGGTGGTGTGGTGGCACCGTGCCCCCTGCGGGTGGGGGTGGTGTGATGCCGCGGCGTGGTGGTGCGGACATGTGGCGATGCGGGGGTGCGGCGGTGCCCCCCGTTGGGGGGGGGGGTGCGGTGATGCTGTGGTGGTGGGGTGCCGTCACCTTCCCCCGCCGGGTGTGGGTGTGGTGATGCTGTGGTGCGGGGGTGCGGACATGTGGCGGTGGCGGGGTGGTGTGGTGCCCCCGTGCGGCGCGTGGTATACTCGGGTTATGCTCTCGGGGGAAACGCCCCCGAAGGGATCCAGCCCCAGGAGGCACCTCATGGCAACTGCTCACGCTGCACCCGTCACCCTCGCTGTTCTCGGGGGACTGGTCGAGATGATGCGCCCGCACTTGGCCGACTTCTTCGCGGTCCCGGTTCGGGCCGATGCGCGCGCCGCCGGGCGCGGCTATACCGTCGGCGCTGCCCTGCGCGGTGAGCCGCTGACGTTCTCGCGTGTGGACGTGGCGGAGCTGAACATCCCCGAGCGCATGGCGGGCACCCCTGACCCGATCACTCGTGCCCTGGTGGCGCTGCTGAACGCCTACGGCGCGCACGCCCGGCGCTGGGACTCCCGGACCCTGGGACGCCCGGGGTGGCCCGCGCACCCCGGGCGGGGTGTGAGCGTGAAGCGTTGGCCGGCACCGGCGGCGTTCACAACGGAGGACCCGCGTGTGGAGGGTCCCCACGATCTGCCCGCCCTGCGCGAGGCCGCCGAGACGCTGCTGACGGGCGGGCCGGGGCGTGAGGCTGCGGCGCGTGTGCTGGTGGGTGCGCTGCGCTCCTCGGAGGAGACGGCCGGGCCGTGGCTGGTCGGCGCGGCCCTGGCCGGGATCGACATGCAGGTGGACGCGATGCGCCCGGGGTACTCGCACCCGTTGGCCGCGGCCGCGGGAGTTCTGCCGGTGCCGGATGCTGAGCGGGTGGACGCGGCCGCGGCGGTGGTGGCCCGTGACCTGGCTCCGCTGATCCCCACACTGGACCGCGGCCCGCTGTACGGGCTGCTCGCGTGGCTGGGGTGGATGGTGGGTCGCCGCGAGCAGGCCACGAAGTGGGGGGAGGTCACGCGAGCGGGTGAGCTGCACATGGGCCTGTTGGGGGATGTGGCCACGGCCGCGCCGGTGGTGCCGTGGCGGGTCACCGAGCGGTGACCTGAGCCGGGTGCCCCGGCCCCGCCCGGGCGGGGCCGGGGTGCCCCCCCCTGGGGACATGCCGGCGGGTGGCCCTGACCCCAGGGGGTGTGAGGGACATGCCCGTGCGAGGGCGCCGCACACCTACCCCCGTGGTATGTGGTAGATTGGGGTTATGTTGTCCGGGGGGGTGAGCCCCCGGGCGGAGACCAGCCCCAGGAGGCACACCATGAACGAGAACACCCCCACCACCGGAGTCACCCTGTCGGACCTGCACGAGGTGGCGCGCTGGATCGCGGTGCACCTGTCGGACTTCTACGCCGCCCCTGCCCTGTCGAGTGCATTCGAGCCGGAGGGGGCGCTGCTGGTCGGGGCGCAGCGGCCCGAAACGGACATCGTTTCGTCCGAGGTGTCCGTGGCGGAGCTCAGCGCACCGGCTGAGCCGGGGCAGGTCCAGGAACCGGCGCACCGTGCCCTGTGCGCCCTGCTGGGCGCCTACGTCACCGCGGCTACCACCCTGAACGCCGCCGGGGCCGGAGCCCCGGCCGCCCGCGGGGAGTACCCGCGGGAGCCGTGGGAGCAGCCCACGCAGTACCTGGGCCCCGTCACGCTGCCGTGCCCGGACCCGACCGGGGTGGTGCTGCCCTGGGCGGCGGAGGTCGTCACCACCGGCGGCGAGGACTACGCCTACGCGGCTGAGGTGCTGGCCGCGGTGCTCACCGCACCCGGGACGGGGGCGGGGCCGATCCTGATGGCGGCCGCCCTGGCCGGGGTGCCCGAGGAGATCCGGGGGCGCACGGTGCACCCGTTGGCCATGGCCGCGGGTGCGGTGGCCGTGACTGATGGCCCCCGGCTGGCTGCTGGTGGGCGTGCCCTGTGCCGGGACATCGCCGCCCGTGTGCCCGAGTCGCAGCGGGTGCGGGTGTACTCGATGCTCGCGTGGTTGGCATGGGTGGGCGGCAACCGGGACGAGTGCGCCCGCTGGGTGCAGACTGCCCGCGCCACGGGCGAACCGCTGGGGCTGCTGGGGGATCTGGCCGCGACGGTGCCCACCGCGCCGTGGCGGGTCGCGGATCGCTTCTGAGCCCCCGGCACCGCACCCCGCACCCGCCATGCGCGCGGGTGCGGGGGCGCCCCCCCCTGGGGGACATGGCCGGCGGGCGGCCTGCCCGCCCACCCCTGACCCCGCGTGGTATATTTGGGTTATTCCTCCGGGGTGCTCCCCGGTCCTGCCGATCTACAGGAGGCCCCCATGGCGCCGTTCACCCTGACCCCTGAGAACTTCCGCGCGCTGGCCGAAACGCTGCGCGCCTACCTGCCCGATCTGACCATCCAGCCTGAGACCGGCCGCGAGGCCGACGGGTTCCTCGTGGGTGCCGCCGCTGAGACGGACCCCGAGCGCATGGAGACCGTAGCGCTGACCGGGTGGCGTGCCCCTGGCTCCGAGGACGCCGCACGGGCGGCGATCATCGCCGGGTACGTGCGCGCCCGGCAGCGCCACGCCGGACAGGGCAGCGCCCCGGTGCTGGATGAGGTGCCCGAGCTGGCCCCGTACCGGAACACCGCGTTCAGCGACGGCGCCCGCCTGACCGGCCTGCCGCTGTCGGAGGTGTTCGACGCGCTGCGGGAGGGGACGGGCGCGAAAGAGCACGCGGCGACCGTGGCCGACGCCCTGGCCCGCCCCGCAGCGGGGTCGCTGGGTGAGCTAGCCGTGGCCGTGGCGGGTCTGGATCTGTCCGCGGTGCCTGGGCAGCCACCGGCGGCGCGTGAGGCGCTGACGCTGGGGCTGGTGGGGCTGGCGGACGTCCAGCGCCTGAACGCGGCCGTGCCGGTGCTGGTCGGGCCCGTGGCGGCGCGGATCCCCGACAGTGCCCGCGCGGGGCTCTACACGCTGCTGGCGTGGGTCTCGTGGATGGGCGGGCGTGAGGCCGATGTGCAGCGCTTCGCCGCCCTGGGGCGGGACTGGTGGACTCTGCCCGAGGGCGAGGACTTGCCACTGGTGTCCCCGGTTCCCGCCTGGCGGGTGGCCCCCGCCCGTTGAGCGCCACACACCTCGCGCCCCCGCACCCGCCATGCGCGTGGGTGCGGGGGCGCCCCCCCCTGGGGGGGGGACATGCCTGGTCGGGGTGGGTGCGGGGTGGTGGGTGCGGCCCCCCCGCTGGTGTGTGGTACGCTCGGGTTATGTTGCTCGAGGGATCAGCCCCGAGCGCGTACCAGCCCGAGGAGGCACACCATGGACAGCACCACCGCACCCACCCCGAACTCGATCCGCGCCCTGACCGCGCACCTGCGCACCTACCTGCCCGCCCTGCGCGTGGATCCCCGCCCGGCCCGTGAGGGCGGGGCTGAGGCCGGGTTCCTGGTCGGGATCACCACGGATGCCGTGGTCTCCGCGCTCACGCCGCTGTACTTCGGCGGCCCCATGGACCCGCAGACCAACGCGCAGGCAGTGGCAAAGATCATCGCGGGGTACGTGTCGGGCCGGAACCACGACAACGCCCGCGAGGACGTTCCCACCCCCACCCCCGCGACGCTGACGGGGATGCCCGAGGTCGCGGACTACACGGCGGCAACCGAGTTGGAGGGCCCGGGATCGGAGGGCATCACCCTGGGGCAGATGCTCACGGAACTGTGCGAGGGGACCGGCGCAGAAATGCACGCGAACACGCTGGGCCGCGTGCTCCGGCAGGACGAGGACCCGGCCATGCTCGCGGAGCTGGCCGTGGCCGCGACCGGGCTGGACCTGGACGCGGTGCCCGGCACCGTCGAACAGGCGCGCGAGGCGGTGACGCTGGGCCTGGTGGCCCTGCCGGACGTGGACCGGCTGAGCGAAGCCGCCACGGTGCTTTCCGGGCCGGTGGCGCGGCGGGTGCCCGAGGACTCCCGGGACGCGCTGGACGCCCTGCTGACCTGGATCGCATGGATGGGCGGGGCCTACACGGTCCCCCGGGGCGCGATGCCGGACCCGGGCGACGGTGCACCCCTGCCGCTGGTGTCCAAGGTCCCCGCGTGGCGGGTCACCGCGCAGAACTGACCCCCCCCCGCCCCGGCCCGCGCGCGTGCGGGTCGGGGCACCCCCCTGGGGGACATGCCCCCACCACCGAACCCGAGGAGGTACCCACCATGAACATCGCTGAGGCATCCGCGTTCCTGGCTGCACGCATCGAGCGCGAGAAGCACACACGCATCCCCGAGGAGCAGCGCGCGGCGAACCTGGCCGCGGTCATGCTCTCCCATGCCGCCCGCGCCCGGGAGGCCGCTCACGGGGGCGCGTTCCGTTCCGGTGACGTGCTGCTGCTGATCGTGCCCGAGCAGCGGGCGGCGGGACGTCCTGCGGCCGGGGCGCTGCACGCGCGGCCCTATGCGAGCCTGCTGCGTGCTGGGCCGGGCGGTGCTGCCGGGTGGGTGCGTGAGGTGATCGACGCCGAGGGGGTGCCTGTGGAGGGCCTGGGGCTGGGTGTTGTCTCCACCGGCGACGCCGCCCCGTGGGTGATCCAGGCGACCGCGGCGGCCGTAGCGGAGGCCGGTCTCGCCCGGTGGGTGGCCCCGTGGGTGCTGCACGGGGAGAAGCTGCACGATCTGGCATACGGCACCGTCACGCCCGCCCACGAGCTGGCAAGCACCCCCCTGGGTCAGCTTGCCGAGCGCTCCCGCGCCTAACCGGCCCCCAGGCTCGCGCGAGCGGGCCGGGGGGGGTGGGGACATGCCGGCGGGAGCCAGTGACGGGGATCCAGGTGCACCACCACCCCGTGCCCGTGGTATGCTTGGGTTATTCCGCAGGGGAGACGCCCCTGCAACCCCAGCCCCAGGAGGCACACCATGACCTTGAACCAGACCACCCCCAGGGCCCTCACGCCCGCGGTGCGGACACTGAACGTGGCCGCGATGATGACGGGTCTGGCCGATGATGCGGACCACCCCGAGAACACGCTGCTGGCCATGGCCCTGCCCGAGGACGTGATGGGTGAGGACGTGGCGCGGGCAGGACTGGAAGCTCGCAAGTACAGCACCATCCTGCGCGCAACACCGGGGGCGGTCGCGGACTGGCTCACCGCCGCGGTGACTTCTGCCCCGTTCCCGGTCGCCGGGCTGGGTCTGGGCGTGGAGTCGAGTAGCAACGCGGCCCCGTGGGTGGTGGAGGCCCTGGCGCGCCGCGTGCAGGATGCCGAGCTGGTGGACTGGGTGGCCCCGTGGGTGGTGAGCAAGGGCTACTGCCGGGACGTGCTGACGGGTGCGTCCACGGCGTGGGGCGCGCTTCCGCGCACGGATCTGGGCCTGCGCTTTCTGTGCTGACCTGCCCCGCACCGAGCCCCCGGCCCGCCACCACACGGGCCGGGCCCCCCCCGGGGGGACATGACCCGCGCGGTGGTCACCACGCCCCCGGCGCTCTACGTGTGGTAGGCTTGGGTTATTCCGCAGGGGGAAAGCCCCAGCACCCACCAGCCCCAGGAGGCACCCGTGACCGTCACCGCTCCCACCGCCCGCCCGCTGTCCCCGCTGAACGTCTACGAGATGAGCGCGGTCGCCGGGTACCTGGCCGTGCACCTGGATCGCTTCACCGCCCGGCAGATCCTCAACCCCTCAGATGGCACCTACCTGGGCCACTCCGTGGGCGTGACGGGTACCGGGGCGCATCCCACGCTCACCCGTGACGTTCCCCTGTCGCAGGTCATCAACCACCGCCCGCAGGGCCCCACCTTGCCGCGCACCCGCGCCATGGTCGCCATGCTCGCCGCCTACGCCGAGACCGCGGCCACGGCCGACACACTCACCGGCCGCACGCGCCCGGCCCGTCCCGCCGAGTTCGGGCCCGAGGTTCCGGCCGCGCCGCAGGAGCCCGAGACGGGGGCCGCGCCGCAGGAGCCCACCGGCGAGGACGCCGCCCACGCTGTGACGCTGCTGCGTGAGGGGGTCACCAGTCACGCCCTTGCGGACGTTCTCGCCGCCGCCCTGGCCGCTGGTGACGGGTACATGCGCAAGGTGATCGCCCTGGCGGGGACGGGCGTGGAAGTCCCCGAGCACGAGGAGTCTGCCGTGCTCGATGGCCTGATCCGCCCGAACGATCCCGCCGTGTGCCTGGACACCGCCGCGGCACTGCTGGCCGAGGTCGGCCCCCTGGTGCCCGAGTCCCAGCGCCGGGGGCTCTACGAGGTGGCCGGGTGGCTGGCCTGGTACGGCGGGGCCCCGGGCCCGGGCCGGTCCCTGGTCGCACGCACGCGCGATCTGCCGGGCAGCCGGTCCCTGCTGGGGAACCTGTCCCGGCTGGGAGAACTGGTGATGCACCTGGACGCCCCGGCGTGGATGACCAGCCCGCAGCGGTGACCCTCA
This sequence comes from Circaetus cinereus, assembly GCA_034783755.1. NCBI lineage: Eukaryota > Metazoa > Chordata > Aves > Accipitriformes > Accipitridae > Circaetus > Circaetus cinereus. Next base: position 103,184 of record JAXCMH010000272.1, read on the forward strand.
CCCGCCGCTGACCGGGTACGCCCCAAGGGGACATGCCGGCGGCGTTGTAGGCGCACCCGGCGTGGGGCGGGGTCCCGGGTGGGGACATCCCCGCTGGGTGCGCTTGGTGGGGGCTGGCCTAGTCGCATAATGGCATCACCACATCATCCGTGGTACGCTTGGGTTATTCCGCAGGGGAGAAGCCCCAGCGACCCAGCCCCAGGAGGCACACCATGACCCAGACCACCAGCACCGGCCACATCCCCGAGGTCCTGACCGAGCCGAGCACCGGACGCCTGCCCGGTATCAGCTTCCCGCCCTACTTCACCGACCGTGACGCGCTGGAAAACATCTGCACGGACTTCTCGCACCTGCCCGGTTTCGAGTGGCGTTCCCACGTCGAGACCGAAGCCGCCGCGAACGCCGAGTACCTGGGCCAGTCGGTGGGCTGCTCGGCTGGCCGCGGCCGCCCGCTGTTGCTCACGGACGTCTACCTGCACATGACGGAGCGCTCCGCTCAGCTCGCACGGGACTTCCTGGCGTGGACCGCAGTGCACGACGTCGCCGCGGCCTACGTGCGCGCCCGCCGCGCTGCGGCCGTGCTCACCCACACCCGCTTGGTGCGTGGGGGCCCGGGGCGCACGCTGCCGATGCCCGACACCACCCGCGCCCCGCAGGAAAGCCCGCACGCGTGGCGGGCCGGTGACCCTGGGGTGACCATCGAGGAGGGTCTAGCGGCCCTGGCCGTGCTGATGGACGGGCCGCACGGCACCGGGCAGGATGCCGCGACCGTGGCGGGGCTGCTGGCGCACAACGCCGATGACGCTTCCACGCGGGTGGCCGTGCACCTGGCCGGGGGCGCCCACCTCGCCACCGGCATGAACCCTTACGACGTCCCGGGTGCGGTGGTCATGGGACATCTGCCCCCCACCGATCTGACCCGGCTGGGCGCGGCAGCGTCCGGGATCTACGGCCGCATCCTGCCGCTGATCCCGCGTGAGCGTGCCCGCGGCGTGTGGGAGTTGCTGGCGTGGCTGGGGTGGCAGTGCTCGCGTGAGGACTTCGTGCAGCACTGCAACGAGCAGGCCCGCCGGGCCGGGGGCCCGTCCACGGCGCTGGGGGTGATCGCTGACGCGGAGGTTCCGCCGGTGTGGCAGTTCGCCTGATCGGCCCCGACCCGTGAGCGCCCCGGGGCGTTCACGGGTCCCCTGCGGGGGACATGGTGTGTGGCTCGTGATGCCGCGGCGCGCGCGGTGTTGGGGGCGGGGGTTGGGCCGTGGTGTTGCACCCCCGCCGGTGTGTGGTACAGTGGTGTTATCAACGCAGGGGAGAAGCCCCAGCGACCCAGCCCCAGGAGGCACCACATGGCTACTGCAACCGCCACGATCTTCGTTCCCATCGAGTCCCTGGACGCGGCCGTGGCCGCCTACGACGTGCTCCCCGCCGGTATCCCGGCGCAGCTCGACGGCCACAACTGCCCCACCTGCTCCGCGCTCCTGTCCGCCACGGTCCTCGCAGACTCCGCGCTTCCCCTGGTGGCCCTGGCCTGCTCCGCCGGGTGCTTCACCGTGGACGTGTTCGCGGGCGGCACCCGCTGATCCACCCCTGACCCCCCGCGCCGCCCGGCGCGGGGGGGTTCTTTCTTGCCCGGCCCGAAGGGACATCGCCTGTTCCGCGACTGCCGCGCGCGCGG
>JAXCMH010001251.1:0-19060 GCA_034783755.1 Circaetus cinereus
GCTCGGGTGCGACCTCATCGTGGATGGAGGCGCGGTCTGGGACCCGGACACTTACGGGTCATGACGACACAGCTCACAACCAAGCAGCAGGCCCAGGTCAACAACCGCGACGGCAACGGCAAGTGGAAGCAGAAGACCCACGGCGATGTCGACGACACCTCGACTGTCCTGGGAGTCGATGACGCCGGCGACGCTGCTACTGTGTCGGCTATGAGTTCACCCGGACTGCGTCGAGGTCCTGAGGCGACCGAGCTGGAGCACTCGTTGGGTCGCTGGCTGACACCTGATGATGCCGATGCCACGGTGGTCACCGAGCGCTCTGACGGTTCGGCGACCTACGACATCGCAGGCGCCGGGAAGACCTTCGTCGATCTCCATCCTGGTCAGCGGATCGAACTCCCCAGCGGTGGCGTCCACGAGATCCCTGATCGCGCCGTGGTCTCCTATATCGGTGCCGAGGGTGAGCAGAAGGAGGCTCGCTCGACCATGCTGGACGGCCGGGCTTACTTCACCGACTCAGTGGGGTCCGGCGCAGCTGAGATCCATCACAAGGTCGCTGTCGAGGGCTGCGACCCGATCGCCGAGTCTCAGGCGAGCAACCACCACACCAACGCGGGCCTGCCCGACTCCTATGGTTTCGACCTCGCCGAGTGTTCCCCCGAGGTGCGCGAAGCTGCCTCAGAGCTCAACGACCAGGCACGAGACAACGGCTGGTACATCGAAGGCGCTCACCTGGGTGGCGGCTTCGAAGGCATCCAGATCATCGATGAGTCCTCCGATGCGCAAGTGCTGGTCACCTGCCGCGAGGGCGGAGCTCTTGACCAGGACGGCTGGGGTGTCGCGGCGATGTACACCGACGGCGACGGCGACCTGGTCAACGATGACGAGGACCTGATGTTCGATCCGATCGAGTTCGACGACAAGACTGACCATCAGGCGCTTCGTCAGGCGGTGGAGCAGAAGGTGGCTCAGGCCGTGGAGAAGGCAAAGGCGGCACGCTGAGTCGACGCCGGCCAAGACCCACTGAAGCAGAGCAGGTGGGCAGTCCCGCTGTGTTCTGCCTCAGTGGGTCATCTCTGCGAGGAGCCGGTGGACCTCTTGTGCCGGCACTGGCCGGTAGTCGTGGCGCTCGACGCCGACGTTGACCATCGGGGTCCCGGCATCGGAGAGCCGGGTGGTCCATTCGTCGTGGACGTGGCCGTGGACCAGCGGCTTGCCCAGGTCTCGCAGGCGCAGCTGAGCGTGCCGGTCGTCGAGATCGCCGTGCTCACCGCTGTACGGGTAGTGCGAAAGCATCACTCGCATCGCTGGGCCGCGTTTGGTCAGCGGCGGCAGAGACACCTCGGCGACGTCGAGCACTGCCTCGAACCCGGCCTCGAAGTACATCCGCTGGTAGCGGTGCCCGTTGCGCATGGCCACTGAGGGACGGTCATGGTTGCCCACGATCAGGTACTTGGCCCCGGCCATCTCGGTCAGGCGGCTCAGTGCCTTCTGCCGGTCTCCCAGGGCGTAGTCGCCGAGGATGAAGACCTCGTCGTCAGCGCCGACGGTGTCGTTCCACCGGTCGATGATCGTCTGGTCCATCTCTTCGACTGAGTCGAACGGCCGCGGAGCCAGCGTGCGGATGGCGTCGTGGCCCAGGTGCAGGTCTGCGGTGAAGAACATGCTCATCGCCTCTGGCTCCTTTCTGTCGTCGTGGTGCCTGGTTCGACTGGAGGGTGTCCGGCTTGTGGAAGGATCTGTTCGCAGTCCTGTGCGGCTTGGGCGATCAGGACCTCAGCGCGGCTGACGTCTTCAGCGGCCGTGCCGTCGGGGTATTCGGCGTAGAAGCGAAGCCCTCCGAACTTCACCTTGACCTGTTGGAGTGTGTAATCGGGGACGACTTCAGCGAGTTCGGCGTCCAGCTGCACCAGGCGCGGGTACCAGGTTGCGGGCACCTCCAGAACGAGGGTCCAGGGGTCGGGGAAACGGTCCAGCAGTGGTTTCATTTCGGTCATCAGTGCGTCCTTTTCAGGGTCAGGTGCCGGTGTCTGCGCGGCACAGCTTGCCGGCCATGTTCAGAGGAAGCCTCGGCGAAGGCTTCGCCCGGATCAGTCATCGATCGCTGCCATCTGGCTTGTTCTCCGACTCCCAGATGCTTTTCTCCTCGCGGCGCTCCTGGAGGTACCACCCCATGACGATGATGGAACATGCCGCCACCACGAGAGTGAACAGCCCTGCCACGAACGCCAGAACTTGGTACCACGCCATCGGATTGTCCGCGTCAACTCCCGAGAGCAACATCAATAGGCCTCCGAGGACGAAGCACCCGTAGCCGATGGCGAGGGCGAGCATCGCGGCGCTGAAGCGCTGCCGGCTTCGCTCAGCGATCTCTTCCGCCTACAGATCGAAGATGCTGAATGGTTTCTCCTCAGGCATCTGTGTTCTTCCTTCCGGGGAGTGGTGCGGGTGCAGGTGTTCGAGAAGCGATCGTTACTGATCCTCGCCTGCATCGAGGTCTGACACTCGGTGAAGGGGCAGTTGCAACGGGCGCGCTTCGGGGGTCTGTACGCTCCCGTTCATCTCCCAGTACTCATCCAAATTGAGCAGCTCGCTGTCCTCGGCGCGGTCGCCTGCTGTCTCGCTCATCGCTGGGCGCCTCCGTGGTTGATGATGATCTGTTTCAGGGCGCGGCCCCACTCTGGGTTCGGTTCTCCGTCGGCATCGATCAGGCCCAGCACCACCGGTGTCTGGGAGGTGGTGCTGTCGATCCGCATGATCTCCATCGAGGCGCGGCCGTTGCCTTCGACTCCGACGGTGATGATCAGGCGCGGCTGTTCGCAGCCGTCGAGTCGGACCTCCAGTGCGCCGTCGCCGATGCGGGTCTGAACCTGGTGGTCAGCTGCGATGCGTTTGGCGGCGTGGAGGTACTGCCGCGAGGTGGCGATCTGTTCGACTGTCGGAGTCAGGGTGGCCATGGGGTCCTTCCATCGCCCGGCGGCCAGATGATCACTGGCCGGGCGGATCGGTGCTTCGGTGGTCACCGGCAAGGTGTCCGGCACCGATGAGGTCACTGATGGCCTGATTTCGCCCGCCTGGTGCGTCGCCGGACCCGGACACTCGCGGGGCATGAGTCAGCTCTCCGCCGCCCAGGCCGCCCAGCTTGAGAACCGAGACGACGTTGGCCGATTCTCAACCAAGACCCACGCCGATGTCGACGACACCGCAGGGGTGCTCGGCCTCGACGAGGATCGGATCCAGGCCTCGCTCGGGGCCACTCCGTACCGGGGTGAGCTGCGCGGTGCCGACGGGGCATCCACAGAGGACGAGTTCTACGGCTCCGAAGAGTACGCCGACTTCCGCGCCCACATCGACATCCTGGCCCAGCGACACGGAGTCGATGTGCTCAGCGCCCAGCACGGGGTGTCCCCGGAGTCTTCGATGCCAGCGCCGAGCCTTCCTCAGCCATCCAGGTCTCCGGCCGTGCTGATGATGTCCGTGCGATGGCTGCCGATCTGGCGGGTCGCTACAACCAGGACTCGGTCATGACGGTGACGCCGGATGACAGCGGGCCGGATTCCTTCCAGCAGTTCGATCTGGGAGATGCCGACCATGAGGAGGTGCTGGCAGTGGTCCAGAAGTCGGGGATCCCTGGCGCACGGATCCGTGACGGCAAGCTGGAGGTCGCCGAGATCGGAGCTGGCGAGTCTGGGGCTTACAACGCAGTGCTGGGCCAGCAGTTCGGCCCGCCCCAGGAGTTCCGCGCCCATGTGGACTTCGTGGAGAAGAATCCGCAGGCTCAGCGGGCAGACTTCCCCGGGCACAGACCGGCCCCGGACGGCAGTGATCTGCCAGCCGGGGCCGGGTCGAGCTTCGGGTCTGATCCTTCTGCTGTGGTCAGCGGGGTCAACCGGATGCGCGGGTCGAACTTCATCTTCGTCGATGCAGACGAAGATGAGATCGTCATCGCCGGTGATCGCAACGATCCGGCCGCGGAGGCCATCGTCGCCGAGGCGGCGAAGTATGACCGCACGGTGCGTTTCGACACCGATCCGGCTTAGCTCTGGGGATCCTGTCGGTCGATGAAGATCGCCGAGGATCCCCCACCCAGCGCTGCCTGGGCCTGCTCGCCGCTGAGTCGGTTCGCCTGGCCTTCGGTCTTGGCGTACTTGCCGAAGACCACGGCATCGACTGCCTCACGCAGCTTCGGGTCCTTCCAGCGCTGGTCCTCGCCGTAGGGGACGTGCTCCGGGGTGAACCAGTCTCCGTCGTCGTTCTGGTAGCTGGCCTGGGCCAGTTCAGGGTTGGCCTCAAGCGCGGCGGCTCGAAGCTCCTCGGTGGGCTGCTTCCACTCCATGGCTTTCTCCTGACGTTGTTGCGGCAGTCCTTACGTCCAGCATGGTGTCCGGCGCATCACCGGAGTTCGGAGCCGAATCCACTGCCGGACACTTACTGGGAACGCACACCGACCATCACCAATGACAAGGAGAACCTCCCGTGACAGTGACTGTCTACTCCAAGCCCGCCTGCGTTCAGTGCAACGCGACCTACCGCGCCATGGACAAGACCGGCATCACCTACGACGTCGTGGACATCAGCCAGGACGCCGAAGCCCTGGAACGCACGCGCAATCTGGGGTACATGCAGGCTCCGGTCGTGGTCACCGATAACGACCATTGGTCAGGGTTCCAGCCCGACAAGATCGCCGAGATCGCGCCGGCCACGGCCCGAGCATGACTTGTGCCCATCCGTACAGGTGCCGGACACACTGCGGATATGACTGATCACGGGCACCATGACATCGACCAGGTGCTGAAGAAGTACCTGCCATCCAGCTCTGCGGCCGAACAGGCCACGGATGAGCCCGCCCCTGCCCCTGAAGGCGAGCCTGAGCCTGATGAACAGCCGGACCAGCAGCCCGAGATCGAGGACCCACCCAACCCTGCTGGCAACAACGGGCCTGACGGGATGCTGGCCTGGCTGAAGGCTAACCTGCTGTTCATCAGCCTGGCGGTGCTCACCGTCTGGGGGCTGATCGCCACGTTCACCGGCTGAGGCGATATGACATCCGATCTCATCTCTGTCACTGCAGCTCTGCTGGCCGATTACGTGATGCCCTACTGGCCGTGGATTCTCCTCGGTCTCATCGGCCTGATCGTTCTGCGAAGCTTCATCCGCCGCGCCATGGGACTGATCTGGATCCTGGTCGCTCTCGGCGCGTTCTCCGGGGTCGGCCTGACCGGAGTGATGACCTGGGCCGGTGACCACGGTTGGGTCGACTGGTGGCCACTCCAGGGCCTGGGGCTCACCTGATCCTTCACCCGACGATCGAGCCTGCTCGGCCCGGACACTTGCGGGCCATGAGTACTCAGAACCTCTCCGCGGCACAGCAGGCCCAGGTCAACAACCGGAACGAGACCGGCCAGTGGAAGCAGAAGACCCACAGCGACGTCGACGACACCGCCGGGGTCCTGGGCATGACATACGACGCAGGCGATGCGGCCTTCGACCAGCTCAGCTTCGACGAGCAGGAGGCCTGGCGGGCCTGGCGGGAGATGACCGGCAAGTCCGAAGAGACTGTTATCGGCGACGCCCAGGCACGCGACATCGCAGAGTTCAAGCAGCACTATCTCTCCACCCTGGGCGACTCCGGGTTGCCGAACATGGAGATGGCCCGAAAGCTCGGGCTCTCCGCCGATGAGCAGACCGCACTCTCCCAGTGGGACGAGATGGTCTCCTCCGGCAGGATCGAGCAGCACCAGGACTCCGAGTCCGGCGAGTTCCACTCCTTCGCCCACCCGGACCTGGTGGCGCAGGTCCACGGCCAGTCGGATTCAGCGCCGACGGACGAGCGCGAGGTCCACCAGCGGCTGTTCAACAACGACCCGACCCTGACCGTCTCGGGCGCCTCGGCGGCGCTCTTCGACGACGATGAGGACCCGGAGGACGGCTGGGAGGACATCGAGCCGGACTTCGACGATCACAGCTTCGCCTCCAGTGATGCGATGACCCAGTCCGGCCTGTCGAACCTCCAATACGGGGAGGTCTACTGGGACGACCAGCAGGCCTACTCCTCGGCCCTGCCCGAGGGCCGCACCGGAGCGCTGGGCTTCGATGCTCGCGGCAGCTTCGATGAGGTCGAGTCGGACTACCTGCCACAGGATCTGGCTGAGCGGGTTCAGCGCCACGGCGACCGGAATCTCTCCATCGCCAACTACGCGGCGAACTCACGTACCCAGTGCGGAGAGTCGAACCAGTTCGTCTCGGTCGAGCTCAACGAGGCCGAGCACAATGCTGTGGTCGACTACCTGGATGCGCAGGATGACGAGGGTTTCAACGACGAGCTGGCCCACTACTGGTCAGCCGGTGAGCCGGCGCAGATGGATCGGACCTTCGGATTCGTCAGCCCCAAGAGGGAGTGGGACCGGGTCTCTGATGCTGTTCGTGAGCGTGCACCCAGTGCTGCCCACGCGCTGGAGACCGCAGAGGATCTGCGCCGTGAGGCCAACAAGTCCTTCGAAGCTGAGGTCGCCCACATGCACACCGACGACTGGAAGAAGGAGCAGGCCGCACTGCGCAACGAGCGCTGACAGCGGTGCGGCCTACCGGCCGATTCGGCCACCTTTGCCGCGCAGCATCTCGCGCAGCTCCGGGTCGACCGGCTCAACGGCGGTGACGGTGGTGCGCAGGATGTCGCCGTCGTCGTCGATCCGACCCCATCCGTAGTCGACGAAGCGATCGAGCACCTGGTCCATCTCCTCGGCTGAGGATTCGGTGAAGACCTCGGTGCCCAGCTCTTGGTCGACTTCGACGAAGAGTTCGGCGTCGATGATCGCCCCGGCGGATTCGGCCAGCACCTCGCGGACCACATGCCCGGAGCGCTCAACGCGGCTGCGTGGTGCCTGGCAGACCTGGCACCACGGGTGGGTGATGAACTCCCCGGTGGCTGTATCGAAGAACCCTTCGGGGTCATAGTCAGGCCTCGGGTCGCTGTGCGGGAACCGGCTGAAGGGGTCCAGGGAGTCGGCCGTCACCGACGAGAACAACGGCTCAGCATCCGCGCCGGGGCTGACCACGGCGGGTTCGGCGGTCGAGCCGACGACGATGTCCAGCATCATGTCGTCCAAGCTGAGCTGGCGTTCTCCGTCGGTGATCGTCGCCTCGGTGCCGGTGATCCGTCCGCAGTGGATGCGTTCGGCCAACCGTGGTGACCATGTCGGTGTAGCGCTGTCGTCGGTGACGACCCAGACCGGTGTGACCCCGCGGTGCTGAAGGGTCTCGGCCCAGCGCTGATAGTCCTGCCAGGCCGCGGAGTGGGCGTGGATGCCGAAGCTGATCGTCGCTGAGGGCCCGATCAGGATCTTCGACAGACCGCGGGGCAGCCCTCGGCCAGAGGGTTCTGCGGTACAGTGCAACCGATCGTGGTCGCTGACCACCGCGTCGATGGCCTGATTGATCGTCGTCACTGCATCGACAGCGACAGCGGTGCTCACAACGAGACCCCGAACTGTCGGCTGATCCCGCTGACCGTGTTCTGCCAGCTGCGCACATCGGAGGGAGTGATCGGCACGGTGTAGCTGCCCAGTTCAGGTCGGGCCGGGTCGAAGACCTTGCCGTGTTTCTGACCTTGTTCGAAGGCGAGCCCGGCCTCGGAGATGACATGGCGCAGCTGGGTCAGTGAGTCCACCGCCGACTTCTTCGGCCCTCCCCCACCGTTGGAGCGGAAGCCGGATGTCAGTGCCCGACGACGGACATAGAGATCGCCGACGGGGCGGACGGAGACGACGTAGATGCCCTTCTCACCCTCCGGGTAGTAGACCACCCCGTAGTCGCTGTCATCGCGGACGGCCACTGAGGCTTTGTCTGCTGCCTTTGGGTTGTGATCCTGCCAGGTGTCGTCGGGGTTGAGCACCACGTTGCGCAGTCGGTCCTCGTCGAGGCCTCGTTCCAGGATGAACCTGCTCACCCGGGTGGAGAACTCGACGTCGTCGACGATCGGTGGCCGGTAGGTCAGCTGGCCGGTCACCTGCGGGGCTACTTCGGCCGGGGTGATGGGTGGATCCGGCAGTGTAGTCTCGCGACCGCCGGTGACCACGTCGACGACCTCTGCGGCGATCTCAGCCAATCTGCGGGCCTGTTGGGCTGTCAGCGTCATCTCAAGACGCATCCCGGAGTCCAGGGTCAGAGAATCGAGTGTGTGGCCTTCAAGCGCCTCAGCGATTCGTTCGACAGTGCTGTTCGATGGTCGCTGGGTCACTGGCCTGCCTCTCGGCGATGTGCTCGGCTGGGTGCCGGGGCAGAACCCGATCGGGACAGCTCCTGGATGCCACGGAGCTGGCTCTGTGCGGTCGGTTCATCGATCATGTGACCGATCTCCCCGACCAGCGGGTTCGTCGTCTTCACGGTGTGGTCGTCGTTGCTCATGATTCCTCCAGTTCGAACCACAGGGTCAGTCGCTTCTCGATGCTGCCGTCCTGGTTGTGGCGGACCATCTTCACTGATGCCTGACCGTTGATGATCTCGGGCAGCTGCCCGGCCTCGTGAGGGTCAGGGGCGTAGTACTCCGGGGAGTCTGCGAACCGCTCAAGGATCTCCTCTCCCAGCTCGGTCAGCTCGGCCTCACGAGATGCGATCTCGTCCTGGTTCATCGCTCGTGCCATGTGTGGGTGGGCGGTCGTCATCAGGCCTCGATCTCCAGGGGTCCGGCGAACGTCTCCAGCGCGGCGTAGACGGCTTCGGGCTCATCCTGGCCGGCGTCCCAGCGGAACTGTTCGACGGAGCTGTTGCCCTCGGAGAAGTGGCGGGTCACCTCGATCATGTGCGCGCCGTCGTCGGCTGCGCCGAAGCTCATGGTCAGCTCTTCGCCATCGGTGCGCTTCATCTTGATCCGGTGTGGGAACCCGGATTCGATGCTGATCTTGGTGTTGGCGGCGTCCTCGTCGGCGGCCAGCTTGCCGAGCACCTCTTGGGCGACGGTGAGGATTCGGGCGTTCAGAGACATGGTGGAGCCTTTCTTATGGGAATCGTTCCTACACAGCGACGGTGTCCGGCACGTGGTCATCCAAGGATTCGGTGACCGCCGGACCCTTACGGTCTTCGATCCAGTCCAGGGCGTCATCGAGGTTGTCGAAGCGCTGCCCGTAGGGGTCCAGTGGGCGCATGTAGGCCTTCCGAGTCAGGGCCGGGTATTTGATGGTCGAGTCCACATCCAGGCGCGGGTCGAGCACGGCCACTAATCCTCGGTCGGAGCCGGAGCGGATGAGTCGGCCTGCGGCCTGTTCGAGCAACACCGCGGCGTCTTCGACATAGACCCGAGCATCGGCTTCGAATCGGCTCTTGCCCTCGTCGATCAGCGCGTCCACCCGAGCCTTGTCCACCGGGTTCATCGGTGAGCGGGCTGGCCGGTCGATGATGACCAGGGAGTTGGTCTCGCCGGGGGCGTCGACGCCGGTCATGATCGACTTGGTGCCGACGATGACTGAGGTCTCATCGGCTTTCCATGCGTCGATGGCCTGCTGGCGTCCGATGGCGTCCCACTGGGTGTAGACGTTGAAGCGAAGTGTCCCATCGGCGCGCAGGGCCTCGGCGTACTTCTTCCCGGCCCAGGCGGTCGCTGAGATGACCATGCCGCATCCTCCGTTGGCGAAGAGCAGCTCGGCGATGTGCTCGATGCACCAGTCCGGGTGCAGCTTGGTGTCGAGCTTGGGCTTACCCCAGTCGCTGTTGGTGATCTCGTCGAGATCCTCGGGGCCGGGCAGGGGGATGTAGAGCGCCGAGGATCCGTATGCCTCAGCAAACGGGGTCGGCACGTCACGGATGCTGGTGCGCAGTCCTGCTTCCCGAGTGAAGTTCGGTGACAACGTGGCCGAGACAGCCGCGACGGAGAGTTCCCTCCGCGGGGCCTCAGCGGCTTCGTTCTGGGCCTTGTCGATCTCGTATCGGTAGAACTCCCGGGCCACGGGGTCATCGCCGACGGCTTCCATCTGGTCGTTGAGCTCTTTGATGCGCTCCTTGCCTTGGGAGACTGCTTCGCCTTCTGCGGTCCAGACGTTGAAGTACAGCGAGGAGGAGACATCGACCGGGGAGGCGCACATCTTGGTGATCGTGCCGCCGTCGGCCAGCGGGTCACGCACTGCCCAGCGGGCGATGTTCTTGGTCTCGCTGACCACTGAGCGGATGTCTGCGGCGAGGTTCTCCAGGGAGTTGCCGAGTTCGTCGCGCTCGGACTGCTCGATGCTGGATTCTTTGACCACCATCTCCCGCAGGGTGCCCACGGCATCGGCCAGCCCGTCGAAGATCGTCAGCTCGTCGGCTTCTCCGAGGCGGACTTCTTCGCCGTCTCGGGCCTTGCCGATGATGCTCTCGGTCTCGTTCATGCAGAAGCTGCTGGCCTGCCGGACCCGCTCGGTGGCGCGCTCGATGTGCTTGGGGGCCTCGCCTCCGGGGCCGGCGGATTCCACTCGCTTCATGGCTCGGTCGACTCGGGGTCCCGAGACTTCGACGGCTCCGTGGGAGCGGACGATGCCCGGCAGGGCGTGGGCCTCGTCGACGACGATGTGCTCGAACCTGCCCAGGGAGGGGTTGTCGATGACCACGGGGATCTTCTTGGTGGCTTGGATGGCCAGCATGGTGTGGTTGGTGACCACGATGGAGGCTTCGCCTGCTTCGCGGCGGGCGGCCTGGGGCGAGCAGTATTCGAACAGCGGGCACTTCTCGCCCTTGCAGTCGGTGGCCGGGATGGAGACCAGCGACCATTCTGCTCCGGAGAACTCGATCGGGCAGGTGTCCCGGTCGCTGGGGGTCTCGGTGCCTTCTGATTCCATGGCCCAGCTCAACAGGTCCAGGGCGGTGCCGATGGTGGTGGCCACGCCGCCGATGCGCACGTTGTCGCTGCGCTTGCGGCCGTTTCGCATCTCGGCCAGGGCGGCGATGATCTGCTCGTCGGAGGCGGCCTCCTCCAGTCCGGCCAACTTCAGGGCCGAGGTCCGGGTCTTCACGCCGCAGACGTAGTTGCCGAAGCCTTTGAGCACCCGGGTGCTCACCTCGGTGCCGTAGACCTCCTTGGCCGCTGCGGCCCCCGCCGGGGCGTCCTTTTCGATGAGCTGGCGCTGCAGGCCCAGGCCCTCGGTGGAGATGAGGGTGCGCTGTCCGTGGACTGCGGCCCGCTTCATCGCCGGGGCGAGGTAGGCGAGGCCCTTTCCGGTGCCGGTCGGTGCCCGGGAGGCCATGTGCTTATCGGACTCAGAGGCCATCGCCTCTGCGATCCAGCCGCTGAGCTTGGCCTGCGGCTCACGGGGCTTCAGCGACTCGTCGCCGGTGACGTGGTGGACGGCGGCTTCAAGGATGCTCTTCTTCGACTCTTCGGACGGTGGTGTACTCATGAAAGAAGAGTGTCCGGCGGGCATTCTTCCTGGTTCTGTCCGGGTCCAGCCCTGGGCGGTCACTGTGCCGACTGGCTCAGGAACGTCTCGACGTACTCGGTCAGGACCTCGGTGAGGTTGGCCGGGATGTTGTAGGCGTCGAGTCCGAGCAGTTCGACCGGCGAGGCGTCAGGCTTGTCGGTGGGCCGACGGAAGATGGCGATCTCGGCGCTCCAGTCGGCGGTGGGGTCTCCGCTGGCGGTGATCATCACTTCCAGCACCTGGCCGAAGTGGGTCAGCGTCGTGATCCGATGGGAGCTGTCCTGGTGCTTGGGGTTGGGCCGGAACGTCTCGATGCGCGCCGCAGCCTGGGGGTTGTCTTCCAGGGCGTCGGTGATGATGGCATCGAGCTTGCCGCCGAGCCACAGTTCGATGCGGGTCGAGGTGGCGACGAGGGTCTCGGTATGGGTCGCGGTGTCGATTTCGGTGAGTGTCGCTGTAGTCATGACCCGACAGTGTCCGGCGTACCAGGACAGTCCCTTCACCCCGTGCGGAATCGGCCCAGCAGGGCGCGCTCCAGGCTTCGTTCGATCATGTCGTCGAAGGCGAACCTCGGCGTCGAACCCTTCTCGGCGATGACGCTGATCGTCCAGGCATCCTCGAAGGTGAGCATCGGGTCGAACCGACCAAAGCGCACCAGGTCATCGAGGTTGTAGATCAGCCGCAGGGCGTGGCGGCGCAGCTTCACCGGGTCGATCCGTTCTGCGGCTGCTCCGGTGCGACCGCCGTTGTCGAATCCGAAGTTCCTGATGGTCCTGCGGTAGGTCGCTCGGGCGTTGTCGATGCCGGGGCGCAGTCCGGCGAAGAAAGCCTCCCACCCGGGTTCGATCTCTGAGACCGGGGAGAACAGCGCCTCCAGCGCCTGCGGCGCTCCGTTCTCCACCGCCTGCTGGAAGCGACTGAGGTGGATGTGGTTGGCATCGACGCCCACGAAGTGGTTCCAGGCGAAGGTCTTCGAGCACCCCAGCACCACCTCATAGGTGTCGACGTCAGAGCCAGGTCCGGCCAGCCCATAGAGGCAGCTGCCGTGGAGGGTGCGCAGGATCGGCCGCGACTGTGCCAACTCGACCTCGCGGATCTGGAGTCTGCTCATACCCATGGCGTGGCTCCTTTCGATGGATGCTTCTGGGACCTCAGATGGTGACTTGAGTGCCGCGCTTGAGTTCGGCGGCGGTGACGACGATGGTGTAGCCGCCGACGGGGTAGCTGGGGTGGTCGCTGGAGACGACGATGCACTCCCAGCTGTGGGAAGTCTCGTCAGCGCCTCGTCGGTACTTCACCGGGACCACGCTCAGCTTGTGGTCTCCGCGGCCGGTCTCAGCCAGGGGTAGCCGGATCACCAGTCCTTCGGGCCATTCGGCGATGGTCACCGGCAGTTCGGCCAGTGCGTGGTTGGCTGAGCCTTCTGGGGCTGTGGCCAGCAGCAGCTGCTCTCGGTGCTGGCGGGTCTTTGCGGCCTCGGCGAGGGTGGGCATGATGTCCCCTTTCGTCGGTCGGATACCTGTTAGGTGTCCGGCGCGGGGCTTCCATCGTGCTCAGTCGCCGACAACGGCGCAGCAGGTGATGCAGAACGGGCGCCGCTTCGAGTGAGGGCTGGGGAGCAGATAGTGACGTTCACCCAACGTGAGCCGGTGGCTTCCGCGGTTGCCACAGACGATTCGGCCCACCGCCCGCCGGATGCCGGGGCCTTCGACGTGCCAGAGCACCAACCGGATCATCAGGGCCATCACCGCCGCCGACAGCATCAGGGCCAGGACGTGGTGCATCTCGTTTCTCCTCCGGTCTCAGTACAGTGCAGGTCAATCGCGCCTTCGCGGTCAGACAAGGCCAAGCCGCCGTGCGATCGCACTGTCCGAGGGCCGCTGAACGAGGATGAACCATTGGTCTCTCCGGGGCCGGCGGACGAGGTCCCGATCCTGACGGGCGAGGCCCTCGCTGTCCAGGACAGTGACGCTGTGTCCGTCTTCCTGGAGACGCTTGGCGAGCGGCCTCGCGTCGCCGGTAACGATGGCCGCCGGGGCACGGTTCTCGGCAATCCTGCCGTTGAGGATCTCTGCGGCCTCTTCGGCTGTCGCCTCAGGGCTGATTGCGAGGGTGGACATGAGCTTCCTTCCAAGGTGGGCGTCCATGCCCTGAGGGTGTCCGGCGTACGGCTTCAACGGTGGACGGGGCAGTTCGATGAGTTGCGGCAGGGCGCTCCGCTGCTGGTGGGCTTTCCGCAGATCCCGGGAGCTGGCCTGTCCATCGACACGGTGGTCTGCCGAGCCGACGCGGCAGCGGATGAGGTCCCGGGCGATGACTTACCCGACTTCTTCACAGCCTTGACCCGCTTCTTCGCTGAGGCATCTGCCGCATCGGCCTGCTCGCGCACCGCCAGGACCCTCGCAGGGTTGTAGCGTCGGCCTCTGAGCGAGCGGCGGTTGGCCTCGGCGGCGTCATCGGCGATGGATCGCAGTCGCTTCCGGTGGGCTTGATCCTGGTCTTCGAACGCCTCGCGCTGGGCTTGATCAGCCTTGGACAGCTCGCGCTGGATCCGGGGCTCGAGCCCGGCCAAGGCATCAGAATCCCGCAGGTTATGGGCATATCCACCAAGCGACTCAGAGGCCTGCCGCTCGACGATACTGTCGCGCTCGGCCTTGATCGCTTTCAAGGTCCGAGGCTTAGGCGGTCCGAAATAGCCGAGGGTGTTTCCGCCCAATCCAAGGATGCCTGATTCGCGTGGGCTCGGTGATGATTCCTCATATTCCGGGCGGCCATGTCCTTGTACTGTTCGATCTCCTCGGCCGTGGAATCGCCACAGGGGATCGTCGTGGTCGAACCGGGGTTGGGCCCTCCCCAGGCGTCACAGGCGCTGTCCTCATCCGGGTAGCCCGTCGAGACGAACTGGAACCGGTTAGTGTCGAAGTCGTCATCCCAATCGGGATCGTAATCCTCGCCCATGGTGTTCGCGGGGATGCGCTCGAAGAATCCGCAGCTCCATGTCCCATCCGGGGACTGCCAGGTGATGTTCGCGTGGTGGAAGCTCATTCCCAGACAGTGTCCGGTGAATCACTCCCAGACGGCATCGACGGGCCACTCCCGGCCCTCGGTGGATTCCAGGTCGAAGTGCAGCACTTCGCCATCGTCGATGTCCTGGGCTTCTACCTGGTACATGTCTCGCTCCAGAAGCTCGGTCACGTTCTGCTGAGGGATGCGCCGGAGTCCCTCCCACCACCGGTCGCGGCGGCCGATCCAGTGGACAGGGCGAGAGATGACGGTGAACCGGCGGCCGCGATATATGAACTTCGCAGGCGCACCGTCGTCACTGGTCCAGACTTCAGCCGTGGTTCGTCTTTCGCCGCTCACAGAGCCCCAGCGTAGGCGTCAGCGGTGGACCCCCGACTGCTCCCGCGCCGCGGGCGGATCAGATTCCAGCCTCCGCCTTCTCTGCGGCCCGCTTGCGGCGAGCCTGCTTGGAGACGGTCATGGCCTTGCGGCAGGACTTGCAGCGGCACCCTCGGCGATAGCCGGTGGTGGTCCCGTGCAGTTCCTGGAGGCTCCTTCGACGTTTGGGAGGTGCCTCTCCCGACCAGAAGACCTGCTCGACAGCGGCGATGACGTGCTGACTGTGGTGACGGGCCTTCCCATCGCGCATCCGATAGAGCGCGCCGCAGCTGACGCCGGTGTGCGCGCTCAGAGCGCCTATGCTCCAGCCGCGGCTGATCAGGTCGTTGATCCTCTGGGTGGCCTGGCTGGTCTTGGTCGCCCTGGAGACAGGTGTCGGATCCGAGGCCTGATGCCGACGCTTCTTCCGCGCCTGGGTTCCCGCCTGGCGACAGGGTTGGCACCGGCACCCCTCACGGGAGTACCGGGTGTTGGTGCCGTGCTCGGGTGTGGCCCTCATGCTGCGGCCATCTCCTTCGGCTCGAAGGTCATGTTCGATTCGATCCAGTCGTAGTCCTCACCGGTGAAGGACTTCAGCACGGCTTCGAAGATCGCTTGCGCGCCGACCGGCGGTACGGCCATCCCAATCTGCTTGCGCACGGACTCGCGTCCGCCGGTGAAGACGAAGTCATCCGGGAAGCTCTGCAGCCGGGCACGCTCCCGGTTGGTCAGCGGACGCGGCTCATCCCAGTGGTAGATGTGATACCCGCCGCCGCCGGCTCCGGTGACGGTGTAGCTGGGCTTGTCGGGTTCGAGCCGCCGGTACATCGAGCTGATGGTGGTCTTGGTCTTGATCCGCAGATGCTCGGGCAGGTCAGCGGTCCAGGCGTTCTGGCCGGGCTGGATGTGGTTGAGCCGGTTGACCGTGGTGGCATTGGTGCGGGCGAAGTCGTGGTTCGGCGCAGTGGGGTCGATGCCTGCCAGGGCGGTGGCTGCGGAGATGTCGGCGTCGATGGGGGCCGGGACCCGGTACTCGACGTCGAGATCGTTGCGGATGCCGATGACGACTACGCGCTTGCGCTTCTGGGCCACCCCGTAGTCGGAGAAGTCGTAGTAGTGCGGGTACAGGGTGTACCCGGCGTCTGCGAAGTCGGCACAGACCTGTTCGAAGCCGTCGCCGCGGATGCCGCCGACGTTCTCGAACAGGAACCACTGCGGGTCGTGGCTGCGCAGGACATCGACGCCGTAGGTGTAGAGCGGGCCGTAGTTGCCATCGAACCCCTTGCGCTCCCCCACCGCGGACCAGTCGTTGCAAGGCGCGCCGAAAGCCAGGGCGTCGATCGGCGGCAACGAGCCGGTGTCGAGCTTCCTGACGTCGGCGCAGTAGACCGAGGGGATGTCTGTCGGCGAGGGCTGGCACACAAAGTGGTCCCGCCCCATGACGTTCTGGGCATATGTCTTGCAGGTGTCGTAGTCGTAGTCGGAGGCCCAGGCGTGCTCGATGCTGGCTCCGCTGGTCTTCTTCGAGGCCCACGAGACGGCCAGGCCGAGGCCGCCGGGGCCGGAGTAGAGTTCTCCGAGCCTGAAGGTGTGTGTCATGCCCGGAAAGTGTCCGGCGATGATCCGCTACTGGTGACGCGGTCGGAGCCTGTCTCGACTGCGGGCGTTGTCTCACATAGTGAGACACGGGTCGGGGCGCGAAAAGTGCCCGGACACTTGCGGTGCATGACTGATTACCAGACCTGCGAAACCACCGGCTCCGGAGCACTCCACCGGGCGATCTGCGACGACAACCTGACTGCGATGAGCACCCTGGCCAACGACGGCGAGAAGTTCGACTTCGTCTTCGTCGACCCGCCCTACAACACCGGCAGGACCCGGGATGCCTACCAGAACCGCTGGAGCGATCAGCAGTGGTCAGAGCACGTCTGTGCTCGGCTCAAGGCCGCTTGGGAGCTGATGGCCGACGACGCCGTCATGCTGATCACGATCGACGCCCGTTCGCTGTCGAAGATGCTGGTACTGGTTGAGACCGAGCTGCCCAAGACTACCTGGCACCAGATCGTCTCGGTGACCAACCTGCCCTCGGGCGCCTCGATGAAGGGCTTCCGCCGGTCCAACGAGTTCTACATCTTCGTGCACAAGGGCGCTGCCGCCCCGGAGCCGGTCCACATGCACGAGCACTGGGGTCTGGCCGGCGAGGACTCCACCGCTGGGATCATCCGCTGGGACCGGCTGCTGAAGTCCGGCGTCGGCCACACCCCTGAGTCGGCCCCCGGATGCTTCTACCCGATCTACCTGGCCCGTTCGACCGGCCGGATCCTCGGCATCGGCGAGCCGGTCGACCCCGCGGTCATGGATCACTTCGCCGACCCCGACCCGGACGTCGCGACGTGCTGGCCGATCCGCAAGGACGGGTCGCTGGGACGCTGGCGGATCGCCGACTACACCGCCCGCGAACTCCTGGACCGCGGCCTGATGTCCACCGGCCGGGTCAAGGCCGGTGCCGAGGAGCGCACCCCGATCAAGTACCTCATGGAGGGTGTGATCGCCCGCATAGACTCCGGAGAGATCTCGGTGACCGGCTACGACCCCATCACCGGCACCGCCGAGCTGACTGAATCCGACGAGCAGCGCAAGACCCTGCCGACGACGGTCTGGACTCCCCCGTCGCACAACTACTCCTCCTACGGGTCTTGGATGCTGCGCCGCTTTGTCCCTCGGGCGACGTTCTCGCACCCGAAGTCGATCTACGCCGTCGAGGACGCCCTGCGGTTTTACCTGACCAACAAGCCTCAGGCGAAGGTCCTGGACATCTATGCCGGGTCCGGCAGCACCGCCCATGCGGTGATGCTGCTCAACGCCACCGACGGCGGAGCCCGCGAGTCGACCTCGGTGACGATCAACGAACTCTCCCCGCACAGGCTTCGCGACCTTGCCCTGGCCGGATTGGACGGCGACGAGAATGATCCGACCGGAGTCTTCTACGCGGTGTTGGTGCCGCGGCTGAAGGCTGCCCTGACCGGGCTGACCCCGTCGGGCGATCCGGTGAAGGGCAAATACTGCTTCCCCGACCGCACTGCCTGCTCGGAGGGGCTGCCCGGACAGCTGGCGGTCATGACCCGACAGGTCGTTCGGCAGGCCCAGGCGGCATAGAAAAAGCTCCACAGACCAGAGGCACAGGTGGTCTGTGGAGCTTGCGCTCCCCCGGCAGGATTCGAACCTGCGACGCCCGGCGTAGGAGGCCGGCACTCTGTCCACTGAGCTACGGAGGATCAGACATCTGCGTGGGCCGCCCGGACTCGAACCGGTCCGTCTGGCTGTGCGCACCAGCCAGACGACTCTCCAACAGCAACGACCCGGCACCCTGATCCCGAAGGAGCGACCCGGCGGGTTCAACAAGCCCTGCCCGGGACATCCGGAATTCCCTTGCGGACGACGCGGGGAGGTTCAACCCTGTGCCGCGCCCATCAGCGTGCCTTGTAGGACCGGCCGGAATCGAACCAGCGCCTCCGGGGCTTCTACTTCCGGTCCTCCGGCGAGCATTTCCTCCCGCCCTAGACCGGCTGCGAACCCGGCGCTCTACCTGTTGAGCTACAGCCCTGCACGACGAGGAGGACTCGAACCCCCGCCTGCGGTTTTGGAGACCGCCGCTCTGCCTGTTGAGCCATCGTCGTATGCAACAGACGGGACCGCGGTGTCTAAACCGCTGTCCGCCGCCTGTGCGAGTTCTTAGGGGCGGCCTGTACGGGCACCGCCCGGTGCTCACTCAATTCGGGGCCTCGATCTGACTTCCGCATTGGTTTTCGATCGGCCATCTTCTCAGCTCCGTTCCCCTCGGCTAGATTCGAACCAACCTCCTCATAAGACGGGGCTGGCTTCCCTCTGAGCGACGAGAGATGAAGCCCGCCCGCCGACGCGCAGGTACGCCTCGGGGCTAGGGACCCGTCATGGACGTCCTTCACACGGGGATGTACAGGTTCGAACTCAGTCAGGAGTTTTATCTCGGTAGCTGATGTTCATAGGGTGTGTTGACGCCTCGGCGGGGCGGGCTCGTTGCACGGGTGGGATTCGAACCCACGAAGGTCATGCCATCTGGTTTACAGCCAGGTCGCGTTGTCCGCTTGCATACCGTGCAGTGGAGGCGGCGGGAATCGAACCCGCGTCTCAGATCGCAACAGGTGAGGCATCTCCATGTTCAGCCGACATCAGTGTTTCGAGTGGGTTGCCCCCGGAAGTAGGTCCACGCGTTATGCGGGCCGCGGTTTCTTCAATGGGTACAGATTTCAGCATACTCA